>JAAAKG020172770.1:0-27185 GCA_010014905.2 Druon quercuslanigerum
TTTAATGTGTAGAGTTAAATGTGTAGGGTTTTTGTGTGGAGACTTTAATGTGCACAGTTAATGTGTACAGTTTTAAACAATTTTTGTATAAAAAGTTGTAGAGTTAATCGTCGAACCTTAAATGTGTAGACTTGACGTTTTCGCTTAATGTGTAGAGTTCATATAATGTGTAGTATCGATATGTATAGTATCGACCGGGCCCCGAATATCTTAAAAGAACTAACACACTTTAATATTTTTACAAAATTGTAAGAAAGTGGGAAAAGATAGTTTCTGAATTTTTTTTATTTCTAGTATATTCCATTTTCCCAGTACCTTTATAAATATTTAAGTTTAATAAGTTTTGTAAAGTTTTTAAAGTTTGTATAGCCTTTCAGAAATGCCCTTTTTAGATAGCTTTGTTTAACATCTGTTTTTGAATAAAATTTCTGATTTTCCAAAGAATATACTTCCTGAGAATTGCATGTTAACGCATCCACCAAATGAATTGTAAAGGACTTAATTCAAGCAAATAAAAAAAGTAGCTCTGATAGCATCAAAGTTATGGTATTCTGAAAAAAACCTTTATTGCAATTTTGCTAAACATGTTTTCTTTTAAATTTTACTTCTTGTTCGTAGAGGATAACACATGAATAATAGTGGAAATTTTAAATTAAAGAGTATTATTTAAATAGAAAAGCCTTCACTGATTTCAACATTATATTAATTTTTTTCATAATGCTGTTAATAAAAGTTTTCAGTTCATTATGGTTGATTAAATTTTTACATTCACTTGGATCCAGCACAATATCCAGAACATTCTAAGAATATTTTTTTATGTATCCTATTAAGAGCTTTTTAAGATTCCGTAATGCTTAATGTAATTGAACTGTATGGAAATCCGATTAATTCATTAAAATCTCTTGAAAATTTTTTGGAATCTTTTAAAATATCTTAAAACCACATAAGCCCTATGAAATCCTTTTGAATCTTCTGAAATCCTAGGGAAGTTTTAAAAAATATTATAATAATAAATATTATATACAAAACTCTATAAAATGCCTTAGTTCTGATGAACCAATTATTTCAAATATAATATTATATTACAAAATATGGAAATCCTGTAAAATTAAATAGAATCTGATGATATTTCTTACAATATTTTAAGTTCTATGAAATCTTTGACAGCCCGAGAAATTTATTAAAATACTTTATTGAGAGCTTTTAAAATTCCTTAGAAGTTCCATTTGAAAAATTTGACTATATTGTTAAAAATGTTGTTAAAATTAGTTTTGTTAAAAATTCAAACTTTTGGTTTCTGCATTATTTTTTTCGTCAATTTAACTGTCTAATACAAATTTATTTCCTTCGATTGAAAATTAAACTATTAATTAATTTGAAAATGTAAATTTTTTTGTTGAATTTTATTCCATTTTGTTTGAAGTTTCAACCATTTGGGTCAAAACATATATTTTATGTTGAAAACTAAACTATTTTGTCAAAGTTTTTTTTTATGTTAAAAATTGTATTGTTTTGTTAAAATTTCGACTCTTTGGATTGAAAATTCATCTTTTATTTCTAGTAAAGTCATCTTTTTTGGTTGAAAATAAACTTTTATCGTGAAAATTAAATTCTTTTTTTAAAATTAAACTTTTGTCATTAATAATTAAACAGTTTACTAAAAAATTAATTTATTTTGGTTTAAAATTCACCTATTTCATTGTAAATGCAACTTCTGTTGTGTGAATTTTAAGCAACCTTTTCTAGATGAAAATTAGACCATTTGGTTGAAAAAGCTTCTCTTTTGGTTAAAAATTCAACTAGTTCGTTAGGAAATTAAATGGTTTTGTTAAAAATTCAGGTAATTTCTTGAATTCATATTTTTTTTAAAATCAAATGTTTTGATAAAAATGTATCTCTTTGGATCAGAAATGAATCTTTTATAGCACATCTTAGTGGGTTCAAAATTTATCTTTCTTGGCAGAAAACGTAACTGTTTTTGATTCTAGTTTAATATTTTTTGCCTAAAAATTTGACCATTATATTTGAGATAAGAATTTAAAAATTGTATTAGATTCAAACTCTTTGTCAAAAAATTAACAGTTTTATTGAGTCCTACTTAATTTAAAATTATTTTTTTATTTTCAGGACAAGAATTTTTCTTGGTTAAAAATAAACTTTTATCTTGAAATTGAATTTCTTATTGAAGACTTAAGTTTTTAGACTAAAAATTATCTATTCTATAAAAAATTCAACTTCGATTAATCGAAAATTCAACTTCCTTAATCGAAAACTCAACTGGGTTGTTAGAAATACGTCCTTTTAAAAGAAAATTTCATTGTTATGGTAGAAAAAATATCTTATTGGTTTAAAAGTTCATCTTTCTTTCTGAATATTACATTTTATGTTGAAAATGCAACTGTTTGGTTAAAAATCGTATTTTTTGCTTAAAAATCTGACTATTTGGTCAAAAGTTAAACTATTTTGTTAAAATAGAACTTTTATCTTGAAAGTTGAATTTTTTCTTGAAGATTCAACTTCTTTGTTTAAAATTTAGCTAGTTTGTTAAAAATTCGTCCATTTGTATTAAAAATTTATATTTCATAGTAGAAAAGTCATCTTGCTTGCTTGAATTTTAATTTTTCTGTTTGTCGGAATTTAAACTTTTTTGTTGAAAATTTAACTTTTTTCGAAAAGAATCACATTTTTTTCTTGAAAATTAAAATATTTAAATAAAATTTTACCTAATTTTAAAAAAAAAATCGTCTCTTTTGCTTCAAAGTTTAACTGCTTCGTTAACATAACTCTTTTGTCAAAAAACATAATTTTTTTTGTTTAAATGCATCTTTTATTTTTAGAAATGTCATGTTTTTGGATGAGAGAAAAACTTTTATCTTAAACGCTGCATTTCTTGTTGAAGATTTAACTCTTTATTTTGAAATTTTAGCTGCTTTATTAAAAAATCTTCCTTTTGGAATAATAATTCATATTTTATGGTAAAAAAGTCATCTTAGTTGGTTGAAAATTAATCTTTCGTTGTTAAAAATAAACTTTTATTGTTAAAAATTCGTCTCATTGGCTTGAAAGTTAAAACATTTCTTTAATGCAACTGTTTGGTTAAAAATTATATAAATTTTTTTTAAATAATATTTTTGGTATGGAGCGTTACATTTTTGTCAGAAAATCTGTTTTGGTTAAAAATTTATTGGTTTTGTTAAAATTCAAAGATTTCCGAGAGTAAGCCCCCTGTTAAGCTAGCTTTTGTTTAAATTGAAATTGAAAAGGAGATATAATTGGAAATAAAGTTGCATTGTCACTCTAGAAAGATTTTCTTGTGGTTGCGAAGGACTGTAAGATATGTTCAAGAGTCTACTTCACATAAAGTTTATTTCTTTGCTCGAGTAGAGATGAAATCGCGAAAGCTATAAAGTTGGGTGTAAATATCCGACATTCCTGTGGCACATGGTTCTGTACTAAAGGAAGCGACACCCACAACCTGGTTATTGTACACGAGAGGGTTGCCCCTATCACCCTAGGAGTAAAAGGACACTTAACAATAATGGTTATAGAGGGTTCTGTTAAAGATTATTAAATAAAAGAGTCACGTAAAAAATACGAGGCGTGTAAAAATTAGAGACACTGAGAAACTTTCCTTTTCGGAAATTTTAAATCTTTCAAAACCTCGTACCCTAACAAAAGAATAACATTTCTGAAAATTCGGCTTGCTAGAAATTTGCAATTTATTTAAACAAGTGTATAAATTATAGGTCTCTTTGATAAGCGGATCATAATAATGTTTGATTTCTAGATAAACTCGATCGATCAGGAACTATTTGAGTTGCAATCTATCTTTGTTTTTTTGGAAAAACGGAATTTTTTTTTAAATAAAAAATGGATCTTTTCAAAAAGTGCACAGACAAATATTTAATACTTTATCGGAAAATATTTGTAAGATATTAAATATAAAATATCAACAAAAACATTCTTTCTTGTAACAAACATTGCCTTTGCGTTAATCAAAACATGTTTTGAATTTATAATGACAAGAAGACATAGTTAAACGAGTTTTATTAATTGTTTGCGACCCTTGAGAGGAAAAAACATCAATTCTTTAAACAAATATCCAAGAATTCAGACTTTTGGACTAATTTTCTTTCCGTTTAAAAAATGTGAAATTATGAATCACTTTTTTAGCACATAACGAACCGACAAAAATTGTCTGCTAGCAATATTAAAATTTTCAATAGCCTATAAATTTTGACAAGTAAAACCCCTTTTTTTCTGCGAATAAAAAAATATTTTTAAAGATATGTTGTTTTACTCGAAAAACTAAGCAACACGCCTAATTTTTTTCAGTAAAAATATCATCAAATGACGATTATTTATGTTAACTTTTTTTTAAATATTTAATAAGTTTTTTTAGAGCACAAGAAGCCAAAGTAAATGATGAGTTAGCAATATTATGCTGATCAAATCATGCCGACTAGAAATCTCTAACTACCACAAAAAAGCAATAATTTTCAATTACCTAAGAACGTCCAAAATCAAAATAAAATTTTTAAATTAATTTTCTGATAACTCTGATAGATATCATGACTAAAGGTTTGATTAATTTTGGATTTATTTGCAGCTAAGAATAAAAATATTAATTTGAAAATGAGACATGTACAGTCGCTTGTCCGAATTTTGAATACGGAAAAAGTTTGAACATTACAGTTTTATATTTTGAAAATCATAATGTTGTGAGCATATCTACTATTAAAAGAATAAAATTTAAAAAATAAATTGATATTACATTTTTTTATCGGGAAGCATATTCACTTCATTTTAAAGAAAGCCTTTTTTAGAACCACCAAAATAGTTCGCTTTTATTTTTTTCTTTGTTGATTTTCTGTAATCAGGTAAAATATTGAGAGAAATGATACGCCAAGAGGCATTGGCAATATATATCGATACGAAAAAAGAAAAATTGAGGGCGCATTTTCTATACACAAACTCGCTGAAAACGATTCGTTAATGTCGAACTATGACAATGGGCTGAAACCTGGCGCCGAGTCCAAGCTGACCATACAAGCTTTCATCGAGGCCGATAAATAAATATTTATCCCTTTTCAGCTCATGCCACGATTCATTCGCCTATGTGAATTTAACATGCAAACTCACCATTATCGATAAAGAATACAGAGAAGCAAACCATTTTTATAATTGAATTTATATTTCTATTGAATGCAAGCCAGAAATGTTTGAATTACTTCAGTGTGAGAGCAGGGTTAATCAGCGAGAATTTCAGAGATTTAAAAAAAAGGGAAAAATCAGGGAACTTTTTAAAGAAAAATCAGAGTTACCTTCCTTTTAATAAATGATATTTAAGGAATTAAAAGTACTTTGGGTATTGCAAAAGATTTTAAGGTATTTTCCAGAGCATTCAAAATGTGCAAGGGATTTGAATTGATTTCTGACGATTTTAAGTATATTAGGGTATTTTAAGAGATCGAAGGACTTGTTAATAGGTTTTAATAACTTGAAGTAATGGTAAAAGCTTTGAAATATTCAAGAGATTTTATGGTATTTGTATGGTCTTTCGGAGAAGTGATTAACAAGAAGTAAGGGATTTCGTGGAATTTCAAAAATTTTCAAAATTTTTAAAGTACGATTTCTAAGGGTATAAATATTTTAGTATATTCTAAAAGAATCAAAGGAGCTCTAAATTGATTTTGATTATTAGAAGTGATTATAAAGAATTTTAATGAATTAAAAGTATTATTTAAAATTCAAAGGCATTTTCAAGTGTTCTAAAATATTTAAAGGGATATCAAAATATTTTAACGGATTTCAAAAATGTCAGGGCATTTTTATTAGATTGTCAGAATTTGGAGGATCCTAAAGGATTTTTAAAGATTTTCAAATATACTTAAAAATTCGAAGGAATTTTCAAGAGCTTTTCAAAGTTGTAGGAGGGTTTTCAAAAGGTTATAGGACACAGAATATTTTAGGGCATTTTACAATATTCCAAGGATTTTTAAATAGATTTAAATAATTTAAAGTAATTTTAAAGGATTTTAAACATGTTAAAATCTTTGCAAAACTTCACAGAAAATTTTAAGTACGTCAAAAAGTTGAAATATATTTCAGAAATATCTATCGTATAATAGCTATCTTAAAATATTCCAAGGTATTTTCAAAAATCGAAAATAGTATGAAGGAGTTTCCAAGGATGTGAATGCTTTAGGAGGATTTTCAAAAATTACATGAAATTTTATAATACTTTGATGGATGTCAGAGTAAGTAAACGTAAAAGTAAAAATGCCAAAGTAGGTAAATATTATATAAAAGAACGATAACGTACAAATGAGGCGTATAAATTTTAAACAAAATATTTAAATTTTATATTAAAAAAGAAAGCGTTGCAACTAAAAATGAAATCTTAAAATTCATAATTTGTAGAACCAATTTTCAGCAAAATAAACAAATTTTCTACCAAAAATTTAAATTTTTAACTTATAAAGAAGAAATTTTCCACTTAAACACAGAGAATTTCGTGGGATTTTTAATATTTTTTAATATTTCAATATTTGACGTTGTTTTATAAATATTTCAAGCTATTTTCAGAAGATTTAACTTGTATGGGGTTTTGTAATATTTTTAATAATTTTAAAGAATTTATTCACAAGCAGTCAGGAATTTTACAGATTTTAGAATATTTGAAGGAGTTTACAGATATTTTTAAGAATTTTAGGATATTTTCAAAGATTCCAAGAAATTTATATTTAAATCTTTTCCAGATATTTTTGAAGGATTTTTTAAAGATTTCAGGCCGTTTTCTAACTTTCAAATGAATTTTTAAAGGCTGTTAAAAATATTATAGATGTTCAATAGATGCAAAACATTTGAGTGTATTTTGAAATAATCCGAGGAATTTTTAAGGGATTTTATTAATTTGAGATATTTTAAAGAATTTGAAACATTTTTAGGTATTTTAAAAGTTTTCAAGGCATTTTTAAGAGCTTCCAAAGGTTATAAAAGATTTCAACAGATTTTAAAAGATACGAAATATTTTACGAAATTTTTAAACATTCATGGAATTTTTAATTGATTTAAATAATTTGCACGAATTTTTAATGAATTTCAAAAGCTTCTAAGGTATGATTTGATTTTTTTGAATTGACCTTGAATTTTTGTGAATTTCATATGTTTCTTTTCATTTTCTCTATTTTCTTTTTATAGGAACTATAATTTTACTGAAATCAATAGAATTATTAGGATTTTTTTAACTTTAAGGTTCATTTAAATTTAAATTGAATTTTTCTAAGTGTGTGAGTTTATCCTTCAAATTAAAGAAACCTCGAATGTAAATCATCAACATTGCATACATTTTACTGCTTACTTACATTTAATTTTTAAATTAATAAAAATATAACAATTTTCCAATTTAAGGTTTATTGTTTAAAGTTTTACATTGTTGCAGATTTTCAAATAAAAAATCTATAATTTCAAACATTTATAAATAAAAATTCTTAAATTTGTACGATTTTTAAAATGAAAAGACCATGCTTTAAATTAAAATCTTTCAAATAGAAGAAATTTACAATGTAAATAATTAAAATTAAAGAATATTTCATTTTTAAACATAAAGATCACATAATTTTTTATTATAAATTTAAAAAATTAAGAACTCTTCAATTTTAAGGATTGACAGTTCAAAGTTTTAAAGATTTAAAAGTTCACAATTAAAATCGCTGTAATTTTGAAGTTTCAAAATAAGACCAGTTTTCAATTCCAAATTGTATAAATTTTGAATGTAAAGAATAAAAATTACAGAATACTTAATTTTATAACTTAAATTTTATAGCATTTTAAATTACAAATTGTAAACATTAAAAACTGTTCAATTTTAAAGTTTGGAAATTCAGGTGTAGAATTCCAAATTATTCAGTTTTCAAGATTTTTGTTTAAAAGTTATGTAATTCCTAACATTTTCTTTGGGAATAGTTCAATTTTACAGTTTTTTAGTTTTAAATTCTTCAATTTGCACGTTTCGAAATTTTACATTAATTAATTTTTAATACTTGCAATAAAAGAATCTTTAACATTCAACGCGTATAATAAAAAAGTATCAAATTTTGAATTATACTCGATTGTGTGGATTTTTAGATTCTTAGAAATTCCATCAAATTCTTTCAAATTATTATGCATTTTTAAACTCTTTTAAAGCTTATTGAAATCAAATAATTCCTCAAATTTGATTGAAATCAGGGACATTATTTAGATGAAATTTAATTTTTTTAATCTATTTGAATTTTTTTAAATTTTTACTTTTATTGTTTCTAGTTCTTATAAATTTATCCAGAATTCGTTAAAACTAACTTTTTATTAACTTCATCCATTTTAAAAAAATACTTTATAATTTAAAAGAAGATTAGTCGCATTATAAACGCACATTAGTCGCTTTTGTTCACACTTTGGGTCCGAAATTAGTCACTGTAGGACAGTTTTTGATTTCAATAGGTCACTTTTTTAAATAAATGTGGGCTCCCTAGGAATAATAAATAAAAAATTATCAATATAGATTTCAATTAATTTTATTCCATTCATAGAAGATTATATGCATTAAAAATTTTACAATAGTATAATTTTAGTCCATAAATAACAATGGACAGGCAAAATGAAAAATTATTCCAGAAAAATCCAAAAAAAATCAGGGAATGCTGAAAATGAAGTTTTGCAGTCACCCTGGAGCGGTTATGATTGAACTTTGGGCGGGAGGTACCACGTCTCATTAATGATCAATTAACTGGAATTAATTAACCGGAACTAAAACTCATTTTCCAATCACATTCATCTCCTCTGAGACTTTTTTTCAACTCCAACAATACCACAATTGAAATTCGAACTAAAATGGGTCGATTTTTCGATTGGATTCATTTATAACTTTGAACGGGATAATAACATTTGTCGTTCGTTTCAGTGAACAATTTCCAGGGCGCGTAGAAGCTCCATTTATTTACGTACCATTCGTTTGCAATGACACAACAGAGATGTCGTTGAAAAGCGTGCATAGAAACATGAATGGGCATTGATAAAAGATGGCCATTGAAATACGTTACAGTTGTGGAGCTTGAGACTTGAACGGAAGTTTTCAGAGTTGAAACTACGAAACGAAAGAGGTCGATGGGCTTGGGTCGGGGAAGGTTGCGGGGAGTGGGAGGGGGCCAAGAGTATTCGCTTCATTCGACAGATAAAATGGAATTGGCTGCGGAAATACGACGAACGAAGTATAGACTTGGGATGGGTCCTCGATCTCGTTAAGGCACAATAAAATTGCGCGGCGTAAGAAACCGACCGTCAGAGATTGCTGTCGCTTCGAGGCGAACCTCCTAATCAAACCTTTTTATGGGCCCTCAATAATGGATATCTTTGACTTGCGAAGACCCATTTCCCTCTGAACTGCTGGATCACGAACACAAATCGACTTGAAAGGATCCTTCCTTTGTTTCCTGATTTTAACATTTAAGAACCCACTCACTACCTCTCTTCTAACCCGCTTTAATTCTTATTCTACTATCACTTATTCTTTTAAACTGAAACAGTGAAATTGTCACTGGTTGAATCAGTATTTTGAATTATCGCCAGTGAACCAGTGATTTTACTACTTTGAATGTTGACTTGGAATATTGGTACCAGTGAACCTGACTGATTGAACTAGTGACGTAATTCGTGTCACTGATTATTATCAGTGACACACTTTTGGCTGTTTAAATCAGGACAATTTTGCCGGTTAATTTTAGGAGAGTACTCAAGCTTCTAAAAATTATTTTTTAAATAAAATATGTGTACAACTTTTTCTAATATTAGTTTAGGAACCGTCCACATATTACGTGACACCACGCAATACTTTTTTCAAAAAATAAGATTTACATCCGTGTCGATACATTCAAGACTAATATTCTCGACAAAAAAATGTGTTTGTTGCATTTTCAACAAAATATTTCAATTTTTTAACCCAACAAGACGATTTTTTGGTAGGTAGTTTAATTTTCAGCCCGAAATTTCAATCACGAACGGTGACTTTTCTGCTATAAATGATGAATCATTGACTTTTTAAACAACTAGCTGAATTTTCAAATCGCAAAGATGAATTTTTAACCATAAAGAATAATTTTCTACAAAAAGACGAATTTGCAGCTTAAAAAAGTAATAAAAAAAAGAATTATGAACTAGCTTAATTCAAAGAAAAAGAAATTTTTTTTAATAAAATACTTAAATCCTCGATCATATATATGAGTCTTCACTAAATGATTTAATTTTATAATTAAATAGTTGAATTTTTGACAAAATAGTTAAGTTTTCAAGCTAAAAATATTAAGTACATTTTATACAAGAAAGATAATGAAAAGTGGGAATTTCAAATAAAATATTTAAATTTTATATTAAAAAAGATAAGGTTTTATCTAAAAATAAAATCGTAAGATTCATAATTTGGATAAATGATTTTCAGAAAAATAAACAAAGTTTCTGCCAAGAAGTAAAATTTTCAACTTATAAAAAAGAAATTTCCCACTTAAAATGGAATAGCTATATTTTTAAATAAAAAAGCAATTTTCATCCCAAAATAAATCAGTTTTCGTCAGAATAATTAAATTTTCGAATAAATAGATTTATTTTTTTAGCAGAAAGTTTAAGTTTCAGTCATAAAAGGAATTTTCTTCAAAAAACTTCATTTTCAACAAATTAGTAACATTATCTACCAAATTTTTGAATTTTCAAGTGCAAAAGACACACTTCTACAAAACAGCAGCATTTTCAACCAGAAAATATAAGTTTTTCACAAAAGTGTTAATTTAAGACCAAATAGTTTAATTATCAACCAGAATGATGAATCTTCTACCGACAAAAATGAAAATTGTACTAAGTTGTAATTGTGATATTTAGATAAAAAATTACGTTAATTTTAAATAAAAAAACAGTTGAATCGAACCAAAACAGAAAATTTTTCAAAGACATAGGTGAATCCTCAGCCAAAACAGATTAATTTTCTACGCAGGAGTTGTATATTTTTATCAACGAAAATTAATTTTTAATAGAGAAAAATTATTTTCTGCTAAAAAACGAATTTTTATCAAAATCCATGAACTCTCCACCAAAGTATTTTTATTTTCCGCCAAAAAAGAAATAGTCACATTTTTAGCAAAGAAAATTAATTCCTGGAGACAAAGAAAATTCGAATTCTTTTTAATTAATTAAAGTTTCAAGCAACAAGATGAATCTTCAACAACAAAAATAAATTTTCAAGGAGGAAGTGTTTCAATTCTTACCTAAATATTTGAATTTCTGACGAAAAAGATGAACGTTCAACAAAACAGCGAGATGATTTCCGGACCAAAAACATAATGGTAGACATTTCAAGCAAAATTAAATTAAATTTTAACCAAGAACAGTTGGATTTTCTCAATGGCTTTCATAAATTCAGTTTATATTTTAGAGAAAAACGAAAAAATAGAAAGTTTCTTAAAAAGAAGAGCAAAAGAATAATTATCTAAAAAAGTGGGAAGATTCTTCACTTTACCTGAAATACTTTATTTTTTAAAGTTCCTGAATTGCCTAATTTTTCCTGACTAATTTTTTATATTTCCTAACAATAAAATTTAGATATCAAAATTATGATATTGTCACATTGTTAATGTAAAACTTTTTATGAATGAAATAATTTTTTAATTTAATTTGATAAATTAAAAATGTATTATTATTACCAGCCCTGCCACGGCTATATTTACTATAAAAAAGTAAAACAGTGCCCTTTTTAAAACAAAACAGTGGCCAGAAAATACTAATTTCTGGCCCAGAATGTGTCTAATCGTGGCTACGGTTAGTAAAAGATATATACCCATAGCTGGACTTTTTAACTACGAATTTCAGAATAAAGACGAAGGCGCCATTTGCACTAGTATTTAAAAAATCGAAAAGAATTTGATGAAATTGATGAGGATTTTAGGTTATTTTTAATTAATTAGGGACACATTCTTGAGGCATCAAACAAATTAAAATTACATTTAAAATAATTCAAATTATTATCAAACATGTGAACTATTTCAAACTAGAAATTAAAAAAGTGCTAAATAATATAATCACCAGTTTTCACATATTTATCTCAGTCAATTTTTCTAATTGTTATTAGCCTTTTTGTAGTTAAGATAATGCTTAAAGCATAAGGCGACGGCTGGAAAAACACAACTACTTGCAATAATGGAACTTAAGGAAAATAAAAACAAAATAATGAATGAGATCAAGACTGCAGAGGAAAAGTTTTATGATTTATATAGTATTTAAGGGTTAGTTTAAATAATTAATTGGAAAAGGGCGTTTAGTAAAGATCTCCTTTAAATGGAAGCATATTTCTAGCATTTGCTTCACCAGAAATCTTTCTAACTTGGAAAACTATTACTCTATCTAGATATTAGTTATGAATTGTCTTGTAAAAATAAAATTTCCATTTCATTTTAATTTAGTTTTTTTTTATAATAATTACCTCGTAAAATACATCTTAGGAAAGATGTACTTACAATGAAAGCTCATCTCTAATTTTTGCTTGACCAGAAATCCTTCCCTCGGCAATCCACCTCATCAAATTGCAGATTACGGTAACGGGAGCGTAATTACACAGCATAGTCCCTCTGGCTGAATCTTACGTACCATTGCTGTGATTGAACTCACCTCGCATTGATAAATGCTCCTTGCATCCTTTCTACACGAATGCTTTTATATTACTTTTGATAACTCCATATCTTACACAGTAAACCCCAGGAATGAATTTTATCTTAAAATTGGATAAAAACGCTGCAGTACGTTTATCTGACAAAAAATAAAATTTATCTGATGAATGATCACATTTATCCGATGAAAATATTTATTTGACAAATGTGATATGCCAAACTGTTGCGTCTACATTCACCGAAAGAATTTCCTCCATAAATTCGAAAATCCTCATGGTATTCATTTTTTAAATCGTCTCACTTTATTTCAATTATTCCAACCAAAAAATCATTTAGCTAAAGGAACAGAGTACATAGGCTGCACTTTAATTAGATTATACTTAATAGTGTTTGTTTAAAATTTTTGAAGTCTTCACCCGGGCCGACAGAAACTGAAGGTTGGTTCAACAGAAGTTATGAAGTATGAACTAACCAAAGTACAGCCTATGTATTCTTTAAGTGTAGGTGACTGATTATTCGTTAAAATCAATTAAATAAAGTGACACGATTTAAAAAATAAATACCGTAAGGATTCTCAAATTTATTGAGGAAACTTTTCGGTAAAGCTAGCCGCAGCCGTTTGACATTTCACATATGTCAAATAAATATTTTCGTCAGATAAATTTGATCTTCAGACAGATAAACGGTACTGCAGCGTTTTTATCTAATTTAAACATCAAATTTATTTCTGGGTTTTACTGTCTAATTGTTACAATATTGAACTTCAATTGTCCTTTTGTTTGTTGCGATAATTATTGAAAATTTTTTTTAAGTCATGGAATTGAATCTGCTTTCTTATGAACCCTTTTATGTACCAAATGTAGAAAAAAAGAAATTAAAGTAAATTAAAACTAGATTACCAACTCTCTCCTTTCCAGCTCGTTAGAGAAAAATATATAATAAAATAAAAAATAAACGCAAAAGGGAAGGAGGCAGCATTCTTTTTCGGTAATTGTTATACTGCTAGGAATCAACATATTTTGAAACCAATTTAGACTTCCTGGTTAGGGATTATTCAGAGCAAAAATGCCGTTATGAACAATAAAACCTGATATAAAATAAATATAATAAATAAAACCTGATGAGCTAAAGAAAAACATAGATAATTAATATAATAAGTTATTTGGTCAAGTCTTCTATTCTTTGGTGAAAATTGATTTGCATATACAAGACTAAATTTTCGAGAGCGAAGAATAAATTTATTCACTTAATGACCCTATCACAAATTTTGTTATATTTTGAAATATTCTTTTTGAAATTAGTATCTGTGTTACCCTATCTTAATAAATAACATCTTTACAAATTTTCTCTTCTTTACTTGTCTCATGATGAAGGCTTTTAACATCATCTCAATTAAAATCATGACTATGCACTTTGAAAGGACTTAGTGATACCTAGAATGTCTGCGAACATTATTTTGACGTTCAGCTCTTTTTATTCTAAGTGCCTTATGTGTTCGTCAATTTTATAGTCATATACCTTTTGAATGGAACTTTATATATGGTATTTAAGTCTAGTTTTCCAAACATTGATTGATTAAATCTATTATAGTAATCAATATTATTTTCATTCTAATTATTATTTTGAATTTCAATAAATTTGATTTTGTTTCGTCCATTCATTTAATAAAACCAAACTGCTAATGTTAGACTAAAGAATTATTTTATACAATTTAATCATTTCTTTATTAGAAACTCGATGTAAAAATCGATTGACTCTGCCAATAAATTATTTACGACTTCTATCTGTGAACATACTCCTTCCGTGAACAAATCAGTTTTTTTGCCAATCTGAGATAATATGGCCTTCTTCCGTTTTCATTAAAATCTTATCAAAAAAATGTAATTTCCTTCCAATTTCAATTTCAAAGATAAATTCTAATCCTGGACATGTACGGTTTAATTCAATAAAGAGAGTATCAATGTTCAGTATCATCGGAGTTACAAATTTTCGATCATAAGAATGATTATGAAATTAAAAATAAATTGAAGGAAAAACATGTTTTATACCTTCAAGAAATAGCTTTTTAGGAGTTTTGGTGTAAATTCTAATCTAATCCCTTCCTTCTTATTATCGTAATTTCAAATCTCTCATAAAGAATGTGTGGAAACATGGCTAATCATCAATAGAAAACACAATGTGATTTTATGTTATTTGAACATTCTAAATTATCTCTGGAAAGGGAATACAATCTGTTATTTATGTTTTTGAAAGGGTTATATGTTCTTTCATAAATGTACTAAGTAGCTTTTCAAATTTTCTATTATGTGAACCTATTGTCGAAATGACTGGTTGTGAAAAAAGTCTGTTTCATGGACTTTTACCAGTCCATAGACTAAAAAGACATTTGTACTGATTCTGTGAATATCATAAATTTAAATATTTTTTATCTAAATGTTTATTAATCCGAATTCAAGCTATAATTTTAAAAGTCTTATTTTGAAGCATTCATGTAGGATCAATTGTAAACACTTGTAAACTCCACTTATCTTTCAAGGGGTTCAGCATTTCATGATTATAGAAATCTATGAGCATTCTGAATGATTTTAAAACAAAGCATTTTTTCAAAAAACCGCTTGTTTAACTCTTTCTCTAATAATGTATGAAGAAACCTAATATTAAAAAAATAATTAGATAAAAACATACATTTTTATCTAAATTCTTCTACTTTGTTTTCTGATATTTTCGTGATACGAGCCTTGCATGTGAAGAATGCTTCGAAATCTTTGATCATACTTGTTATTGCTATTAAAAAGTCTTTTATTCGACTTAGCCTCTCTTTAAAAAAATCTTTAATGAAGGATCTTTAATGTATCTGTACCTTGCAATGTTTTATAACCAGGTTTGATAAAATTATTATATTTCCTTCACCATCTGAGACAGTTTGTCATAAGATTGTCTTTTTGCCTTTTCTCAATCTTCATGTCAGTTCGACAAATGTTGGTGTGATGGGAAATCTTGATTGAGAATGGGCAATTAACAGATATCTATACATAGGATGAGTAAATGGACGGGCGTGAGAAGGAAAGCCATTGCCTCTGCTGTTAGTAGCAACCCGTCGGTTTCTATAGGCATGTCGTTGGCCTAACCATATAACGTAAGCTTGCATTACCAGTCACTCTGAGTTATCTACGTTTCCCATGTTAGCCACCTACGTTTACCATATGCGCCAGTTGCACTGCAGAACTCCGATAGCACGTTCATCTGACGTTAGTTTGGTCGCTTATGCTATTGCCCCCTTCCCCCCCTCCATAATTTACAAATCGATCTAGGAACTTTGTTAACGACCATTCCCTCTAACAGTTTGAAAAAAATTATCACTTTAATCACCATTTGTTCTACACTTCTTTTTAAAATCGATTTGACCAGAAAAATTCCCAAAAGAACTTTCCAGTCTCATTATTTAATCTGCTTTCAATGCTAAATCAGTTACGCGAAATTGATTAATTTCTAGCATTGCAGTCCTAGCGAATTGACTTTATCTAGAATGAAACTCCTGTTTGTGACCACTTATCACGTGCTTTTGTCTGTTGATTTTTTCTCTACCACCTAGTTTGACAGTTTATAGGGATATGTATGTCGGTTTCTCATCTGATAATATTCTGTTTCCACTTGAACCTATTGTGTTTCAACTAAATTTTTAATTAAAATTCTTAAATTGTAATGTCAAACTCTCATCATGCACTGAAAGATGGTTGAATAAGACATCAAGCTTTTTATTAGTAAAAATATTAAAATGTTTGAAATGTTAAAAGCTGTCAAAAGAAGTACGATGTTTAAATTAAGTAACCAGTTTGTGTAGCAACAAGCCGGCTTGGGTATACTTTTGATTAACGGTAAATCGACTTTTGATAAATAATGTATATTTACTTTTAGGAGTAAAAAATATACTAACTTCAATAGTTTGTACATTACTACTTTAAGCATTTAGAAATACTAGTTTAGAAGGAAGGCTTACTACTTGAAGTAGAAATTACAAATACCAGAAAATGGTTATCTACCATCGAAAGTTGTTTTTAAAATAAGAAAAGTAGTAAAGATAACTACAACTATTCTTAGAAATAAAAGTAGTAACCGCAGCCACTCAATTGGCGACAGAATACATTACAAACTGAAGCAGTTCGAAGTACTACGTTAATAGTTGTCCCAACCAACTATTTTCTTCAGTCGGTTGGATTTACATAACAATAATTTTTATCTGGCTTTAGAATTGTTTATTTACTGTTTATAACTAAGAACAGCAAATTCAATTTTAATTGGCTATAGTTATCTTTAATTATAATTAAAGAATTTCCTAATGCAAATATGTAAAATGACAGAAAGTTCAGTTTTAAATCTTCCAAATTGAAAAGACTGGTCCAAAAAATAATAATAGTTTTCAATTGGAAATATTTAAAATTAAAGAATTTTAAATCTTGAGTCTTTAAAATTAAAGAAACTACAATTGTTATTCTTCAAAATCGAGTTATCCCAATAAGACGTTTAACATTATATAAAACCAAAATAATTCAAACTTTAGAATTCGTATTTATACATATTTGAAATTTAAAGAATTTTAAGGTTCAAGTCATTCAAATTGGAGAACTTTATATTTTAGCTGCTTAAAATTGTAGGACTTATATAATAAATCATTAAAGTTAACATGTTTTGAATTTTGAAAATTTACAATAAATAATTACAAATATTTTAGGTTCCATAATGAAATATTATGTAATTTGAATGATTCACACTCCTAGTTTCTTCAGGTTAAAAGATTTAGAATGGAAAATTTGACTTTATCTTTAGGATCAGCAAAATTAACATTAAAAACATAAAAAATTATACGATTTTTCTGATTTACAATTAAATGTTGCGTAATTTTGATGTTTTTTGTTCAAGATTAAAAAAATTTTTTAGATGTAGCTTTAAAAAGTTTACTTTTGATATTTAATGGTAAATCATCCAGATAGACTTCCTAAAAAGATATATTTAAAATTGTATTACTTTAAACTACAAAAGTTCAAAACTAAACAAGTTATCGAAGTATTTTAATATTTATTTTATTTAATAAATAATAATTAGATTTTATAGTACTTTAAATATATGCATTAATTTTATTCTATAATCAGGTGATGAAAAGAAGTTCTCAATAAAAAATTAATGTTCTGCATATTCAGGATAATAAAAGTCAGCATAGCGTTTAACATTTACCAAAGCTTGGCACGTTTGCGTGAAAAATGTCCTCTCTGCTGATTTCTTTGAAATTTAATTTGTGCAAATTCTTGTAAAACATTACTTCTGTAAGGGCTTGCATATCGTTGTATCACATGTCCGTACAGCTCGGAGTGAGTCAACGGAGAAAACCATTCTCGGGATAACATATCCCAACCTAACTTCAGTCTTTAACGAGGAGCTCACAATACGCCCCTAGCGTCGATGGTCCGTTGCAACCACTCGTTACTCGCCATTATTCCAGCGGCCATTTCACGCTAGCCTTGTTTTGACACTGCAGTTCTATGACGCACTTTCCTAACCAGATCGATCGGCTCTAAAAAAAAAAAGTATAAAACTTCTTAATGATGTTGATTTTTTCCTTAAATGATAATATTTTTAGCTTCTTTTTTAATTGATATCTAAGAGTTATCCATCCATATCAAATTAAATATCTAGTCAAAGCTGTGTCAATCAAATGTTGCCTTTAAAGAGAACTATTCTACTTGAAATATAGCACATGCCTGGCTTTAAATAGAATTTACTACTTGTTACATCCAAATTCAGGCTGAAGTTGACTCATATTACTTGAAATTTATCAGGTCTGACTTGAAATGACAGTTTTTACTTGATATTTATCATGGATGACTCTAAATAATGTGTACTACTTGGATCACCATATGGCTGACAAAAAACGACGTATACTACTGGAAACTAATCATATTTGGCTAAAAATGTAATTTACAACGACTTCGAATGTAATGTACTACTTAAAAGTTTCAATGTCTGGATGAAAATTACCTACACTCCTTAGAATTATAATGGAAGACATAAAATGGTATATTCTACTTAAAACTAATAATTGCTGTCTTAAAATGACATTTACTACTTGACACTTATCACGGCCCGCATAAAATGATATAGACTATTATGACCTCACCACTTCTGATTTAATATGTCATTTTGATAATTACTAGTATATGTACTGCTTAAAAATTGGTATGGCCAACACGCCACTTATAAACTAAGTTCTCAGTTTGAAGCGGGGAGGGGACCAGGTGAAAAGCTATGTTTGGTGCAATGAGAAGGAAGAGGGAGGGGGTGTTAATAAAAGTAACGTTATAAACTTAGTTAATTTTTAATACATTCCCTGCTAATAAATTTGAACACTGTTTGGGAATTTCGCAAAAGATTACTCTACAACGGTACAGTGCAATAATAAATAAATAAGTTCGAAAATCACTGCTGTATTTGTTATAGATACAAATACAAATATTTTTGCGTGGAAGTTGATTATTTTTTATTTTATCCATTTTATTTTTAATTATTTTTTTATAGAAAACTACCCGTTTTAAATAAAAAAATCATCTCTTTAGTTTAAGATTACAAGATTATTAATTAAAATTCAACTCTTTCTAAACAAATTCGTCTTTTTGACTTAAAAATCTGAAATATATAAAAATATAACTATTCCACTTTTAGATGAAAATTGATATTTTAATTAAAAAATTCTTTTGGTCAATGATTGAACTATTTTGTTGAAAATTCGTCCTTTTTGGTAAAATTTAATTGTTCTTTATTTCTAATTAAAATATTTTGTTGAAATGTCAACCGATCCAAGTTGTATTAAAAATCTATCCCTTTAGTTAAAAATTTGCATATTATCTTGTAGGTAACATTTTTGTTTAAATTTCATATTTTTGAGTTTAAAATTCCACTCTTTTGCAAAAAAAACTTTGCCGTTTTGCTTAAAATTTTACTGGTTGGAATTTTTTTTTCTTATTGTTACAAATAATTTTTTAAACTGGAAATTGCACAATTCAATTTCTGTTCAAATCTTTATTTTTTTGAAACAAAATTAACAAATTAACAAATTAGGTTTAAAACCTAACTTCTTTCTAGAAATTTCGACTTTTTTACTCGAAAAGTTAAATATTGCATGAGAAATTCATCTTCATGGTTCAATTCATCAGGTTAAAAATTTTGGCTTATTTTTTTGGTAAATCTTTATATATCTTGTGAAAGTTATTTTTTTTGGTTCAAAAAGATCTTTTTTGTTGAAAATTCGGTTCTCTCCAAAAAAAAATTCATTCTTTTATTTTGAAAATTTATATACATATTTGAAAGTTCAGTAATTTGGTTTGAAGTATGTCCTTGTAAGTTGAAAATTGCACAATTTGGTTAAAAACTCATCTCATTTTTTATAAATTTAAATAATTTTTGAAAATGAACTATTTTATTGAAATCGTCACTTAAGTTATAGTTCACTATAGGCCACGTTGGCATATTGGCAAATGAACTCAATACAAGCGTGAAAAAATGCAGTATAACAGTTAAATCCTTGTAACATTACTTTATGGGAGGGGGGGAGGTTATAAAGGACTACGGTTCTCAACGAGGGGACACTATTTGAATCTTATCATGTCTGACTCAAAACGTTATTTACTGCTTTAATCTGTAATTGATAACTAAAAATGACGTAGACTTGTTTACACTTATCATGTCTGACCTTAAATGACATAAAGTATTTGAAACCTATGAGGTATAACTTATAATCAACCACAATACTTAAAACTGGCAATGTCTGACTTAAAACGACCTGTACTACTTAGAACTACCAATAATAAAGTAAGCTTCATAGTCTCTTTTCTATTTTAAAAATAGATTTTGTGGAGAGTTTGTAACGTCTCTATGCTAGTTATGATTTCTAATTAGAATTTTTCTTTTTGCGAGACTCCCAGTGTATACTAAGTTAGATGTGAACTTTTTCTTACTATTTTCATCCCGTATTCCTTTTTTATCATCTCTCTTGAGTACATTTTAAACATTTAAAGTTATGCGGCAATAGGTGTTTGTTGCAAGTGTAAGAAACCTTCTTCACCAGCACATTCTCTTTTATTGCATGGGAACGACATCTACTTCAGCATAATGCTAAAAACTTTAAATATTTGCCGTCCGCCCTTTCCCATCTTGTACAATCTCAGAAAGTTTCATCCTCCAATAAATCTTAATTTCCTTCTCTGTTCCTCTCGTTTTTTCTTCTTCAACATTCGTTCGCTTTGCACCTTTTCCACTTTCTATTTAAATCTGTGGTTAAATCTTTCTTCTTCTTCGAGTTCAGTCTATTCAGTAGAAAGCATTATTTGAAGAGACTGAGCAGCACTTTGATGATCATCGTTCAAAATTATCTTTGTATCAATGAACAGAGGATCCTGTTTCAGGTATATCTACGAGCTTTCAGAATGTTGGCTACTCAATTTAAAGGGGTTTCTCTATCTTTCTAATCAATGCAAGACATCTTGCAAATATGCGAAGATGGAACTATGAAGGGATTCGTCACAAGGGGATTTCTGGTGGATTATCTGGTACTAGTTCCCGCGACCGCGGCTTCCTCCTCTTCCGGTTCCTATTTCTATTTCGCTATAAGCGCATCATAAATTTGGCTCGGCCGTCCGGCCGGTGGTGGTTGTTTTATGCTCTCTGGGCAGGAACCTGGTCGGATAATTCTGCAATGCGGTTGAAGGCACCTATACCAAGTACCAAGGTCCCTCTCCTCCGACTTCTTCACCGACCCTCCAACAGCTACCTCTTCACCCTTCAAACCCCGACCCCAACCGCGTCAACGCGGTATGTGGGTTCTCTCCGCGTTCCAACGCCAGGAAGGCAACCCCGATGCAGCTAGGTAATTCAGTGCGGTAAAATTGAGCAGACAGCGTGCACTATGTATGCACATGCGAACAACCCTAGTCCACCTGTAACTCCCCCATATTCGCCAGGAGCACGTTCGACGCACATATGGCAAACATAACCATTCTTTACAGCGTCTTAGTTGAAATATGGATAGGCTCTTTCAGGAAAAAAGCATTGAATTCCTTTTTTTGAAAGAACACTTGAGGGGTTGAATGAAAGAACATGTTAAGCGGACTTAAATTCTAGACGTAGACAAAGATATTGAAGACTAGCAAAGATTCAGGGAGAGCATCGCCGATACGGAAAAGTGTATATAGATGAAGGGATTGATTTTTATTGATTCCCGAGTTATACCATGTTTTTTCACACACAATTTTCCTATGATACTGCTATTACCCGAGTTGCTGATTAATTCATGAAGCATGTAACAGGGGATAAAACCTTCTACTATCATCACGCATCATGCTATCCTCATGCACAAACACTAAACAAATAAAAATATCACAAGCAAATCTACTTAATATTCTCTTTAAGTAAGCGAAGCCTGAACCTGGACCATGTAGAGCCGACAATTTTTCTGTTTCAGAAATCAATCATAACATAGTATGCCTTATAAAATAAATCTAAAGAGAATGTGGAAGCTCCTAAAACTTATACTGAATAAAAAATATTAAACAGATATTTTTTTAAAGATGTTTATATTATAATAAAGTATATAGAGGGTTAAGGAAATGTTAATATCATCGGATATCTATTGAAGGGATTGAACTCCCTGGAACCGTATTTTTCCAATTTATTTTTAGGTTTTTGCAGTCTCGGCTTGAAATCCTTGGGTGGGGTAACTTTCCGTGCGTCGATTTTTTTCTCTGAAACGGGAAGTAGAGTAAGCAAGGGAAGGGGAGTATAGGCAGTAGGAAAATCGAGTAAATCTTTAAAATCGGTAAATAATTTTGACAGAACCGTGATTAGGATCGATGGTGGGTATTTTATTATTTTATATAACAGGATCAAGAGAGCAGCGCTGGTAGGAGGAAGGGCTGAGTATGAATCAGGACTAAGAATTTTCAGGAATAAGCATATGGAAATTAGAGATAAGTGTTGCATAAGAGGGGCAAGTGAAGGGGATTCAAATGAAGGGCCTAGGTGTAATAAGTAAGATTAATTTTGGATGAATATCAGCGATCAAGGGTTGGATTTTAGAAGGTTTTAGAGGATACGAGAGGGGGTTGCAAGAAAAAAGGCGAGTATATGGAAAAAATGTTGTTTTATGGGAGTGATAAATAAGATTAATTGCGCGATAGTTATAGGAGGTGCAGGAATAGTGTGCGAAGAGGATGAAGCAGCAGGAAGAGATGAGAGGAAGAAGCAGCTAGAAGGGATTAGAGAGATCAATTTTTGGAAGGTTTTTGAGAACCTGAGAGGGGCCTGGACAAAGTCTGAGTCAGGTTTACTGCTACCGAGGACTGGTAGAAGTGCACAGCACAAATTCTGTTGGTACCGGTTCAGAACAGAAACAATCCTGTACAAAAGCCTAGCGCTCAATCGCCTGAGCCACCGATGGTATTTTATGTGTAGGGAAGAGGTCATCAAAATCTTTTTATAAGACACAGAAATTAGATACTGGTGTTGCAAAGACTGTGGAAATAGAGGTTTTGGGCGTATAGTGAGATTTGTATGTGGATGAGCATAAGGGATTGAAGAATAGAGAGACAGAAAGAGAATAGGCGGAAGGAACAAGAAGGAATAAAAAAAGAGAAAGCTAAGAGTAATTAGAGTTGTTGGCATTTGTAAAGTTTAAAGTAAGAATGAGAGCCGGCTCAGTCTAGAATGAATCAGAACTCAATCTAAAATGTATGAGGAGGTCATCAAGATCATTTCCTAATAAACATAAATTAGGGATAGGTTTTGTATAAGAAAAGGTGAATACGTGGGTGTAATTCGAAGGTCTTGGGTGCAATGAATAATAATAATTAGAGGGAACGATAATAAAGTATGGAAAGATAGAGTCAGGGTAGAGGATTGCTAGCTACTGAATGACAGAGGTGTTTCTCTATACCACCGAAATTAGAAGTGTGAGATTTTTTATCAGGTTTTGAGTGTAGAGAGTGCAATAGGGTTATAGTTTTAATAAATATGAATTATTAGGAGGGGCAGAGATCAGAGAAGAAGGAGGGATAGAGTTAGCGATAGAGTTAATTTACAGGATGGAGAAGCTGGGGGAACAGGATTGGATTTAAGAAGTCGATGATCGTAGAATGTGAGGTGGAAATAAAGTGATTACTACTGTATAGAAGGGAGCAAGATGGGCCAAGGATTACATAGGGCTGAGTTCAGGATTGTAACAGAGGTATTTAATAAAAGGAGGGAAGATGGAAATTGGCAGCTAAAGGGTTGTTTAAGAAAATAAATAAAAAGTGAGAATGTGCGGGAAAAAGTTAGAAAAAAGTAGTAGGAAGAGAAGAGAAGGTTCGGTGACTGGATAAAGGTAGTACAAACTTACTAGTGTTACATAAACCTGACTTTATTAACGACTTGCTAAATAGAATACATGTTAAAAATAAAGTTTTAAATTGACTAATGCTCAAAAGAAACCTTTCTTAAATTACTTTACTTTTTCCTCATCTTTGAACAATTTATGTCTACTAATTAGAGCTGCTTTAATGAAGAAGGCTTAGATAGCTTGTCTCGAGATGATTTGTCGCGGGGCCGACAAAGGTGAGTGAGGTGAAAGATAAAACGCGTAAGGGTGGACCTCGAGACGTGTTGTTCTAGGACCAAGGCAAGAAGAGAAGGCGTCATGCATACTTACACATTTCAGAGTTGTGTTGTAGGTTGGAAGGGCACACGTGTTGTTTTCCTTCTAGTTTGCGCAAAAGCTTCACTGTTTACATGTGGGTATGAAAATGTATCTACCTATATCCGCGAGCATCTATAAATATATAATGCGCAACCCCTAACAACGCGGGGTGCGAAATTGGAATGGGCGAGCCGCCTTATGAATTTTAATGGAAGTGTATCGTCACGTGATGGGTGCAAGAGCTGTCGTCTGTCTAACCGTCTCAAACCCCTGCCTATATGAACTGTCAAACAACCCTTATAAAGTCCTGCCACGCGTGTAGAAAACTTACATATGTTAGGAAATTGCTTCCCGACTTCTCAATTCACTTCTCAAATCCAACATTTTTAATAAATTGATTCCATTTATCTACATTTCTTTCACTCTGAAAAATAGATTTCTCTTTTTTAATGGTTACATTTTTTTCGAGTGACGTGTTTGAATATATTAACTTTATGATATTATTTTCAATATAAAACAAATTAATCTGCACTCATACCAGTGGTATCCTTTTAGTGCCACTTGAGGACTTTTTTCTGAGCTATTGCAAGACTTGAAACTAGCTCTGAAAAAATAATTTCTTTTTACAGTGTTACGAAAACAATAAAATAATTTACTTACTGAAGTTAGAGCTGTCATTTATTAAATGAATTTGACATTGTAAGTTATGAGAGAGTCTAATAAAGTAATCGAGAAAAGGCTACACGGAAGAACAACTTTATAGCACTTTTAGATGAGTTTCGCAAACGTTGTGAAGTATTGATCAATAAAAATGCATGCATACTTGATTTATGATAGTTTTTTATGTCTGCAAACTGAAAATTAATGTCGGTTGACATGACACCGTATTTGATTATTTCATAATTTCCAAAATATGTCATAGATTCGAAGAAATCACCTATCTTAAAGAAAGCTTTAATCTTAGATTGTTAAATGATATTTCTATTCCTAGCTCTGGACGTTTTGATCATTGGCTCTAGAAACGCAAAGAGTTGATTTAGTGTGGTCTAAAAAATACAAAGCTTTCCTTATCTTGATCAAAGAAGCACGAAAAGGTTAAGGGGTGACTTGTCTGAAAAATTTGAAGGACAGAACCTTTAAAGGTTGAAGTGTGCTTAAAAGTTTAAAGAGCAGCAACATAGTTAGGCAACGATAAAAAATACTGAAATGGGTACATTTTAAATTTTAGTAATTTTCTGAAACACATTAAGTGCCATTTAATTAACTTTGTCCCGAAATTAGATCAAAATAATAATGTCAAAGTTTCTATACGGATTTCGGATGTTTTATTAGATTAATGAAATTGAGCATCAGAATTATTTAATCCTGACGATTAATTTGATGCCATGAATTTTAATGATTAGCAACATTCTAGTGTTAATAAATTATTATATACCACATCTAAATCATGGCCTTTTACATGCGCATACAAATTTAAAAAACTGAGTTTCAGAAGAAATTTCCTACACTCTTTTAAACTAAAATTCATTAAGTTTCAAGGAATACTCTTTTTACGTAAGTCTGAAGAAACGATCTGTTTAGGTAAGACAATCAACTATCAGAATTTCATATTAGTTTTTATTTGATTGAAAAAATTAAAAAAAAATAAAAATTCAAATATTTTAATCAAAGAATCATTACTTTATTTTAAAATGTATATTTTCAATTGAAAATCAAAGTATTCTTGGGTTAACATGTAATAATTTTTCGATCAAAAGTATATACTATTATATTTTCAGCTGTGAAATAATTTTGTTTAAAATTTAATTATTTTATTAAAAATTTAAGAATTTTGACAAACATATTGTCGAATTTAAAATTAAACAATTTGCGTCAATTCTCTCTCTCTCTCTGTTGGCTGAATAATCTTAGTTTTTTAATTCAAGTCCTTTGTTGAAACTTTGTCTTTTGGTTTTGAAACTTCATCTCTTTTGGCGAAAATGGCATATAGTTTGGTTCTCTTTTGGTTGAATCCGCTGTTTTGTTAGAAATCTATTTTTTATTTTGGTTGAACATTAATTCTTGGACTGAAAATGTGGCTATTCCATTATTTGGATGAAAATTATTTTTGTCTTTCTAGTGGAAAATGCATCTATTAATAGAATTTGTACGTTTTTAATTAAAAATTAATATTTATTTTGTTTAACATATCAACTAAAAATTTTTTTTCCGAATTCTTAATCTTTTTAGTGAAAATTCAACTTCAATTTAACATAATTTATCAAAGTTAAACTGCTTTATCAAAAAATCATTTTTTTAAATAAAAATCAACTTATTTGGTTGCAAGGTTTAATCTATTCTTTAAAAAAAATTTTGGCTCTTTTTTAAAGAATAAAATTAGTTTTAGATCAAAGTTATATATTTTGATTGGACATTGAATACACTCTTTGTTGAAAATCCATATATGCTGGTTAAAAGTGTAAGTTTTTCCTAAAAAATTTGTCTTTCTGGCTTTAAAAGTTAAAAACATCGATGAGAATTTTTCTGTTTTTACGTAAGAAAATTTTTTTGTTGAAAATTATTCTCTTTGGGTTGAATCCGTTATTTTGATAGAAATCTAGATTTGTTTTGGTTAAACGTTAATTCTTGGACTGAAAATGTAGCTGTTCCATTATTTGGATGCAGATTATTATTTTTTTTTAATAGAAAATTCATTCATTAATTGAATTCGTACTTTTTAATTTAAAATATATATATTTTGTTAAAGATCAAGAATAAAAAATTTTTCACGCATTTTTAATCTT
>JAAAKG020172781.1:0-12632 GCA_010014905.2 Druon quercuslanigerum
AAAAATAATATTAAATAAATAGTAAAATTAAATAATAAAAAATTACAATTTTTTTCTTTTGGTTGGAAATGAACTATTTTTAAGTTGAAAATTAATTTTTTCTATTAAAAATATAACGATTTCATTTTTGGCTGCAAAGTTATCTTTATCAGTTAAAAATTTTAATATTTCTTTAATAATTTGTCTTTTCTAAATAAAACTATTTTGTGTAATATTTTATTGTATAATATTTTAATATTGTCCTTTCGAAATTTTTAATTATTTAAGACCTTGGATACTATATATACAATTTGAAATATACAAATTTTGTAATAATATTAATTCAAAAATTGAGAGGGCAAGAGAATAATAATCGAGCGCATAGCGCGCGAATTTTTTCTATTATTTGTTGTTGCTTAATATTTTTTTGTTGCTCTAATAATGCTGATTTATTATTGAATTAGGAGAATGCAGCCGAACTTGGCGAATTTGAAAATGTGCGAGTGGTAGTACGAGTTCGACCACTAAGTAAAAAGGAATTGGAAAACCATTGTAAAAAAATAACCAAAATTGACACCCTAAATGCAGAAATAACAATAGAAAACACTAATCGTGGAGAACCCCCGAAAGTGTTTTCCTTCGATGCAGTTTTTGATACAAATTCAAGCCAAGTCGATATTTACAACGAAACTGCTCGTCCCATTGTTGACAAAGTTTTGCAAGGCTATAATGGAACAATTTTTGCCTACGGACAAACTGGCACAGGAAAAACCTATACTATGTCGGGGTCGAAAACCTCCCCCCAGCTCAGAGGCATTATTCCAAATACTTTTGCTCACATTTTTGGACATATTGCAAAGGCCGATGAAAATCGAAAGTAATTTAAATCTCTATCTCTAATGTTAATTTTCAAACTGGATTCACGAAAGACAAACATTCGTCTCACTGACTTTTTTAAAACCTAAAAAATTGTATTTTTAAACTTGTTTCAGGTAAAACTCTAACAAGGTTAAGGAAGCTTTAACAAAAGAGCATTCACAATCAATACATTTCAGTTGTCGATAGTGCATGCCCTAGTTCAAAATTTAATTATTTTGTTAAAATAGTATATTATGCACCTAGGGAGAGAACAGAGACTTTTTCGACGAGTGTCCGTTTTCAGTACGAGTTATAGGCAATTGATATTTTCTTTAAAAAATGGATGATTTTAAACATTTCTCAAAATACATTCATGATTTTAGTCCATATTAGATTTTGAATAAGGGAACATTGATTTACGGTAATTTTAGGAACAATTTCAGAATTCAATTAAAAAATGTCTATAAATTTCCGGAAATTTATGGAAATTTTGGGTAATTTAAGGTAATTGGACAGGTATATGTGGTAAATTACCATAAATTACCTAGCATTAAATTAAAATTTTTTTTAATAAATGTCAGAAATCTCACAGGTAATTTATATTAACATAACATAAAATACCCAAAATTAAATTTAAAATTGTCTATAAATTTTCGAAAATTTATCACAATGTTCGGTCATTCACGGCAATTTTACAGGTAAATATGGTAAGTTACCATAAAATACCCAATAATAAATACAGGAAATTCATGAAATTTTTTAGTAATTTACGATTACTTACCACAAATTACGTAAAATTCAATTTAAAAATATGTGTACATTTGTGGAAATATACACAAATGTTCTTTCGTTTATGGTAATTTTACAGGTAAATATGGAAAATTACCATAAATGACCTAACATTCAATTTTAAACATTTTTGTAAATTTCAGGAAATTTATAAAATTCTTTGGTATATAATGGTAATTTTACAGGTAATTTCTAGTAAGTTACCACGAATTTCCCCAAAGTCAATACAAAAATTTCCATAAATATTTGGAAATTTATGACCATTTTCGGTCATTTACAGTTGAATATGGTAAATTATCATAAATTACCTAATATTCAATTTTAAACATTTTTTTAAATTTCAGGAAATTTATGAAATTCTTTGGTATATAATGGTAATATTAAATATAATTTATGGTGTCTTACCATGAATGACCCAAAATTTAATTAAAAAATGTCTAGATTTTTTTAATTTATGGAAATTTTATGTCATTTATGAAAATTTTTTACAGGTAATTATGTTAATTTAGCATAAATTGTCCTATAATAAACTTTAAAAACTTCAGGAAATTTATGGTGACATTTTTATAAATTTCCAAAAATTTATGCAGTTTTTTGGTAATTGATGGTAATAATACAAGTAATTTATGGTAACTTACCACAAATTACGTGAAATACAATTTAAAAATATCGTTACATTTGTGGAAATATACACAAGTTTTTTTACGTTGATGGTAATTTTACAGGTAAATATGCCAAATAACCATAAAATACCTAACATTCAAGTTTAAACATTTTTCTAAATTTCAGGACATTTATACAATTATTTGGTATATAATGGTAATATTACAGGTAATTTATGATAACTTACCATGAATTGCCCCAAATTCAATAATAACACTCTATAAAGTTTTAGAAATTTAGGACAATTTTCGGTCATTCACGGTAATTTTACAAGAAAATATGGTAAATTACCATAAATTACCCAATGTCAAATTTCTAAGATTTTAAAAACTTCAGGAAATTCATGAAATTTTTTAGTAATTTATGATAATATCGGAGGTAATTTATAGTAACTTATCATAAATTTTCCAAAATTTAATTTCAAAATAACTATCAGTTTCAAGAACTTTATGGAAATTCTCTGTAATTAATGTTAATTTTACAGGTTAATATGGTAACTTATGATAAATTACCTAAAATTCACTTTTAAACATTTTTCTAACTTTCAGAAATTTTGTGAAATTTTTTGGTATATATTGGTAAAATTACCGGTAATTTATGGTAACTTATTATAAATTACCAAAAATGTAATTTAAAAACGTCTATATTTTCGAAAAAATTTATGGAAATTTTCTGTCATTTATGGTAATTTTACAGGTAAATATGGTAAATTACTATAAATTACCCAATAATAAAATTTAAAAACTTCAGGAAATTCATGAAATCTTCTAGCATTTTATTGTAATATCAGAGGCAATTTATGGTAACCCATCATAAATTTTCCAAACTTCAATTTAAAAATTTCTGTAAATTTCAATAACTATATAAGAATTTCAGTCATTTATGCTAATTTTGCAGGTTATTATGGTAACTTACGATAAATTACCCAACATTCAATTTTAAACACTTTTACAAATTTCCGAAAATTTATGCAATTTTTGGGTAATAATGGTAATAATACAAGTAATTTATGGAAACTCATCACAAATTTCCAAAAATTCAATGCAAAAATATCTATACATTAGCGGAAATTATACACAAATTTTTTTTCGTTTTTGGTAATTTTACAGGTAAATATGCTAAATTACCATAAATTAGCTAAAATTCAATTTTAAATATTTTTCCAAATTTCAGGAAATTTATAAAATTCTTTGTTATATAATGGTAATATTATAGGTAATTTATGATAACTTACCATGAATTACCAAAAATTTAATTTAAAATGTCTAAATTTTCGGAAATTTATGGAAATTTTCTGTCATTTATGGTAATTTTACAGATAAATATGGTACATTACTATAAATTACCTAATAATAAAATTTGAAAATTTCAGAAAATTCATGAAAACTTTTAGTACTTTATGGTAATATCAGAGGTAATTTATGGTGACTCATCATAAGTTTTCCAAACTTCAATTTAAAAATGTCTATAAATTTCAAGAATTGTACGAAAATTTTCTGTCATTTATGTTAATTTTACAGCTTAATATGGTAACTTACGATAAATTACCCAAAATTTAATTTAAATTTTTTTTATAAATTTCCGGAAATGTATGAACTTTTTTGGTAATGTATGGTAATATTACAGGTAATTTATGCTAAATTACTACAAGCTACCTAAAATTAAGTTTAAAAATATCTATACATTTGCGGAAATATACACAAATTTTCTTTCGTTCATGGTAATTTTACAGGTAAATATGGTAAATTACCATAAATTAACTGATAATAAATTTTAAACATTTTAAAAACTTCAGGAAATAAATGAAATTTTTTGGTAATGTATGGTAATATTACAGGTAATTAACGCTAAACTTACCACAAACTAGCTAAAATTCAGTTTAAAAATATCTATACATTTGCGGAAATATATACACATTTTCTTCCATTTATGGTATTTTTACGGATAAACATGGTAAATTACCATAAATTACCTAGCATTCAATTTAAAAATTTTAATAAATGTCCGAAATTTCACATGTAATTTACACTCGAAAAATATAAAATGCCGAAAATTAAATTAAATTTTTTTTTTAATTTCTGGAAAATTATGACAATTTTTGTTCTTTTATGGTTATTTTAAAGGTCAATTATCATAAATTACCCAATAAATTTCAAACATTTAAAATTTTGAAGAAATTTTTTGGTAATTAATGGTAATATCAGAGGTAATTTATCTCATTATGAATGTTCCAAACTTCAGTTAAAAAATTTCTATAAATTTCAATAACTATATAAAAATTTTCTGTTATTTATTTTAATTTTACAGGTTAATATGGTAGCTTACGATAAATTACCCAACATTCAATTTTAAATATTTTTACAAATTTCAGGAAATTTATAAAATTCTTTGTTATATAATGGTAATATTATATGTAATTTATGATAATTTACCATGAATTACCAAAATTTTAATTTAAAACTGTCTAAATTTTCGGAAATTTATGGAAATTTTCTATCATTTATGATAGTTTTGCAGTTTAATATGGTAACTTGCGATAAATTACCTAACATTCAATTAAAATTTTGTTTACAAATTTCCGAAAATTTATGCAATTATACACAAATTTTCTTTCGTTTTTGGTAATTTTACAGGTAAATGTGGTAAATTACCATAAATTACCTAAAATTCAATTTCAAACATTTTTCTAAATTTCAGGAAATTTATAAAATTCTTTGTTATATAATGTTAAAATTACAGGTAATTTATGGTAACTTACCATAAAATACCAAATGTTCTAAATTTTTGGAAATTTATTGAAATTTTCTATTATTTATGGTAATTTTACAGGTAAATATGGTAAATTACTATAAATTAGCCAATAATGAAATTTAAAAACTTTAGAAAATTTATGAAATCTGTTAGTAAATTATGGTAATATCAGAGGTAATTTATGCTAACTCATAAATTTTCCAAACTTCAATTAAAAAATTTATATAAATTTCAAGAACTATATGAAAATTTTCTGTCATTTATGCTTATTTTACAGGTTCATATGGTAACTTCTGATAAATTACCCAAAATTCAATTTTAAACATTTTGATAAATTTCCAGAAATGTATGAACTTTTTTGGTAAAGTATGGAAATATTACAGGTCATTTATGGTAACTTACCACAAATTATCTAAATTTCAATTTAAAAATATCTATATATTTGCGGAAATATACACAAATTTTCTTTCGTTAATGGTATTTTTCAGGTAAATATGGTAAATTACCATAAATTACCCAGCATTCAATTTGATAACTTTTAATAAATTCCCGAAATTTCAGCGATAATTTACACTAAAATTACATAAAATACCCACAAAAAAATAAAAATGTTTAAATATTTTCTGAAATTTATGAAAGTTTTTCGGTCATTTATAGTTATTTCACAGGTAAATTATCATAAATTACCCAATAAATTTCAAACATTTAAACATTTTCAGGAAGTTCATGAAATTTTTTGGTAATTTGTGGTATCTCATTATGAATTTTCAAAACTTCAATTTGAAAATGTCTATAAATTTCAAAAACTGTATAAAAATTTTCTGTCATTTATGTTAATTTTACAGGTTAATATGGTAACTTACGATAAATTACCCAACATTCAATTTTCAATTTCAATTTCCGAAAATTTATACAATTTTTTGGTAAAAACTAACGTCTATAGTAAATAATAAAAATTATATATCTATGAGCTCACATTTTACGATGTAATTTATGTAATATTACCATAAATTACCCAAAAATGCATAAAGGTCCTGAAATTCATTAAAATGTTTAAAATTGAATTTTGGGTAATTTATGGTAAGGTACGATATTCCCCTGTAAAAATACCATACATGGCCGAAAATGTCCGTACATTTCCAGAAATTTATAAACATTTTTGAATTGAATTTTGGGCCATTTATGGTAATTTACCATAAATTACATGTAATATTATTATAAAGTACCAAAAAAATTAATAAATTTCCGGAAATTTATAAAAATGTTTAAAATTGAATTTTTGATCATTCATAGTAAATTACCATATTTACCTGTAAAAGTACCATAAATGGCCCGAAAGTTTCATAAATTTCCGGTAATTTTAAAGCATTTTTAAGTTGAATTTTGGGCAATTTGTGAAAAATTACCATAAATTACCTGTTATATTACAATAAACAACCAAAGAAATTTATAACTTTCTGGTAATTTCTACAAATGTTCAAAATTGAATTTTGGTTAATTTCTGGTAAGTTACCATATTTACCTGTAAAATTACCATAAATTACATAAAATGTATAAAAATGTTAAAATTAAATTTTGGGTAATTAACGGAAGTTATATATTTACCTGAAAAGTTACCATAAATGACCGAAAAAATCCGAAAATTTATAAAAATGTTTAAATTTGAATTTTGGATAATTAAAGGTAAGTTATCATATTCACCTGTAAAATCACCATAAATGACCAAAAATTTCCTGAAAATTATAAACATTTTTAAATTTAATTTGACCATTAATAGTAAAGTAATATTACCATTTTTTTACCAAAACATTCATAAGTTTCCGTAAATTTATAAAAATGTTTAAAAATTAAATTTCGAGAAATTTATGGTAAGTTACCATATTTACCTGTAAAATTACCATAAATTACCAAATATTTATAAAAATGTTTAACATTGAATTTTGGGTAATTCGTGGAAAGTTACCTATTTACCTGTAAAATACCATGATGGCCCAATCTTTCGGGAAATTTATAAACATTTTTAAATTTAATTTCGGGCAATTTGGAGTGATTTACCATGAATTACCTGTAATATTACCGTTAATTACCAAAAGAATTTCATAAGCTTCCGTAAATTTATTAAAAAAATGTAATTATTACCTTAAATGGCAGAAAATTTATAAAAATGTTTAACATTGAATTTTGGGTAATTCACGGAAAGTTACCGTATCTAACTGTAAAATTACCATGATAGCCAAAAATTTCCATAAATTTCCGAATGTTTATAAAAATGTTTAAAATTGAATTTTGAGTAATTTTTATAGTAAGTTAATATAATCATCGAAATGAATGTTTGTCTTTTTCTAATCCGGCATGTAGTCTCCATATAATTTAAATTAAAATAATTTATTCTACTTTTCTTCTAATATATATATATATATTATTTCTAGGTTTTTGGTGCGAGCAACTTTTTTGGAAATATACAGTGAGGAAGTTAGAGATTTGTTAGGAAAAGATCAGAATATGAGACTAGAAGTTAAAGAGAGGGCAGATATTGGGGTTTTTGTTAAGGACCTCAGTGGATACGTCGTCAATAATGCTGACGATTTGGACAGAATTATGACTCTTGGAAATAAAAATCGTATGTTGGATCATCAATTATATTAATAAAAAAATAATTAAATTAAAAATAAAATATTTAAAAAAATTAATAATTAAATTGAATTAAAAATAAAATTATTTCAAAAAAACTAATGACAAAAAATAGACCATTTTCTCAAATTAAAATTTTTTTTTTCCTACGGTAACAATATAATTTAAGTAGAAAACACTTATGGATTTTTTTAGTTTACATAAATTTTATTTCAGGTATCGTAGGGGCAACCGCAATGAATGAATCAAGTTCAAGATCCCACGCAATTTTCACAATCACTGTGGAATCTAGTCAAGTTGGAGAAGATGGCCAACAGCATGTGAAAATGGGGAAGCTGCATTTAGTAGATTTAGCTGTAAGCAAATTTTTATATATAAAATTATTAATAAATTTAGAACTTTCAATATTTTTATTTTTTTTCATTTTTTTTTTTTTGAAAGAGCATTCACATATACGGTGACGCTATTTTTAGCTTTTTTTTACTTGAGAACATTGATACAGTTTAAAAATTAATTTAGACGGCAGATCAAATTAAAAAATCAGGGGTCGTCCATAAACTACTTTTCCATTTATTAAAGAATTTATATTTTTTAAGGCATAAAAATTAAGACAAATTTCGTTACCCAGCCATTTTTCATTAACGCTTCTTTTTTTATCGAATGAAAATGTTTTTTAGAAAATCGAAAATTTCATTTTACATCAAAGCTTTACGAGCTATGAAAAATTGTTGGCACGCAAAATTGTTTATATAAAGGAGATGAAAAAATTTGGTAAAAATCATTTTTTTGTAAGTCACATATTTTTCACTTTAATCGAGAAAAATAATAATTAAAAATAAAAATTTCATTTTTCGGTTAAACTATTCAAGATTACAAAAAAAGCATGCAGAGAGTTTTTATTAATCATTTTTGAAACGCATTTTTTTATTTGTAACCGCGAAAAATGACATTACAAATAAAAAAATTAAATATTTGCAAAATACATAAGGTACAATAAAATGTTCAATAACAAAATTTCTTTTAAATTATATATGAAAACTTCCTTTTAAACTTTTTTATCTCACGAGATACGTGATGCCAATGTGTTTCTTGAAGCCGAATGAGTTTTAACATAAGAGAATTCACAATCAATAAATTGCAGTTGTTGATGATGCGCGCCCTAGTTCAAAATTCAATTATTTTGTTAAATTTTTTTTAATTCGGCTGTTTTTTATTGAAAAAAAGAAATTTTTAATTCAAGAAAGACCTATTATATTTTATTTTTAAATACTGTTGTATTCTTAAACACTCATTTTTTCTGTTGTAGATTCCGGCTTTTAGATAAAAATTAGTTCTTGTTGGTTGAAAATTAATTTTTCAATTAAAAATTTTTTTATTTCTCCTTGGTTAAACATTTTTCTTATAAATTATTTTTTTTTAAATCATGTAATTAGTTGAAAATCCGTTTTTTTGAAAGAAAATTAATTTTCTTTTGTTCAAAAATGCAACTGCTTGTTTGAAAATTAATCCGAATTTAAGTGTATTGGATTTAGAACTAAAAATATTTTAAAATATTAGAGATTACATGTTTTATTGAGAATTAATTTTTATGGTGGAAAAATCAATTATTCATTATTTTAGTTAAAATTCATACTTTTGTGTTAAAAATTTAACGGTTTTGTATGAAGTGTATCTCCTTGGCTTGAAAATTGAACAATTAATCTACTTGGTTGAAAATGGACTTTTTTTTTTAAATTCTCATTTTTTGTTGCAAATTAAACTATTTGGTTGGAAATTAAACTAATTTTTAACAATTTAAATATTCAGTTCGAAATTCACTTTTTCGTTAAAAATTAATTTTGTTATATGAATATTTAGCTATTCCATTTTTGGTAAAATATTTTTCCTATATAAGTTGAAAATTTAACGATTTAATTGAAAAGTAATTCATTTTGTTAAAAGTTTGACTATTTGGGATGAAAATTAATCTTTTTTGTGAAAATTCATCATTTTCGTTTAGGATTTAACTATTTTGTTAAAAATTGTCATTTTTTAGTTGAATTTAGCTGCTTAAAAATTAGTTTTTTTAAATAGAAAAGTTTAATGATTCCGTCCTTTATTGACATTTTAAAAAATTTTAAATTGAATTATTTTGTTAAAAATTCAACTGCCTTGATCAAAAATTAACTTTCTTGTTGGAAATTCTTTTTCCCTGGCTTAATATGTAGTTAATTGTTTCATACAAATTTCAACTTTTTAGATTGAAAACTCAACTATTTTGTTAAAAATTCATCTATTCGAGGAAAAAATTAATCTTGTTTCTTGAAAGTTGATCTGTTTGGAAGAGGATTCAACTATTTTGCTAAAAATTCTTTTTTTTTCGCTGAATTCAACTGATTTATAATTCGTTTTTTGTTGTTAAAAATTAATTGTTTTACTGCAAACTTAAATGTTCAATTTTTTGTTGAAAATTAATCTTTTCAGGTTTAAAATTGATCTGTTTGGTAAAAATTTTGACTATTTGATTGAAGGTTAAATTATTTTGTCGAAAATTCAATTTTACGGAATAAAAATTGAACTCTTTTTTCAAAAATTTAACTATTTGGTTAAAATGCAACTTACTAAATTTTATTTTTTAATCAGAATGTTAACTAACATCTTAACATTTTTTATCAATATAGTTTTTTTAGATGAAATAGTATTTTTTTAAATAAGTTATAAATAAAAAAAATTTCAGGGTTCCGAGCGTCAAAGCAAGACTAAAGCCAGTGGCGTCCGTTTGAGGGAAGCCGCAAAAATTAATTTATCGTTATCAACATTAGGTAATGTTATTTCTGCCCTCGTCGATGGTCAAAGTTCCCATGTACCTTACAGAAATTCAAAATTAACGAGGTTGCTGCAAGACTCCCTAGGTGGCAATTCCAAAACTCTGATGGTAAGTAGAACAGATTAAAAAAACATTATTTAAATATTTTAATTGTTGATCTTAGGTTTATTGACCAGGGAATATTTAATTATTAATTTTAGATGTTGATTTTGTTTGTCTACTGGTCTATATCAATATTATTAAAATATTGATAAATCTTAAGATTGTGAAAAAAATTTCCCTATCTCCGCTGGCATATACTTATTTAATTTTTGTAGCAATTTAATTAATTTCTTTAATCTGCAATCTAATTTATAATTATAATTAGGTCATTAAATTTTAAGGAGTTTCTGGCGATTTTGAATATTTCTAGGGATTTTTACTTTTTTTTAGTAAACTTTAAGGAATGCGTTGAATCTAATTTATATTTAATTAATTTCAAATGATTACTTATTTTAATGTATTATTAAGCTTTCATGCGGATTTCTAAAAATTTAAAGTTATTTGATCATTTTCAAAAGATTTAAAAGAATTTTTTAAGGATTTCCAAAGATTTTAAGATTTTTTGAGATGAATCTGGAAAATAAGTTAAATGAAATTTCAAGAAATTCCTAGCGATTCCAAACTTTTCTAGGGATTTGAGTCGTTCTTTTTTACATAACTTTAATAAATACGTTTAATTTAATTTATATTTAATAAATTCCAAATGATTTTTGCTTAAATTAACGGATTTTTTAGAATTAATTTATTTAAAAGAATTACTACGGATTGTGATTATTTAAAGGGGTATGAAGAAATTAGACAAATTTCGAAGAATTTTCAATATTAGAAATTATATTAAAAGATAGAAATGTGTTTCAAGCGACTTCATAGAATATTGTAAAACTACCAAATATTTCAAGAAATTTCAAAGAATTTAGCAAATTTTAAGAATTTTTATTGGACCTTCAATTACTTTGAAGATATTAGATAATCCTACACATTTTTATGAATTTTAAAATAACTCTATGGCATGTTCCAAACTGATTTTATTTTTATAAAATCCTATTTATGGTTGATCTAAAAAATAAATTTTTCAAATACATTTTTTTCTGAAAAAAGATCTACTCTCATCGCTCCACTAGGAATCGAACCACATAAATTCTTTCTTTTGATCTCTCTAATAGCTTAAGAAGAAAGCACCCAAATAGAAATTGAAAGTTATTTGGTTCGATTCCCAGTCAAGCGACGAGAGTAAATCTTTTTTCAAAAAAAATTTATTTTAAAATTAAAAAAAAAAATTTCCATCTAGTCTGTAATGACGTTCAATATTTCCCCTTATTTTAAGAGTCAACTTGATCGATAGGTTGATTTCTATTTCCATGGCGGTGAAAAAGATATCTACACTGATTGATGGTAACTATCTCTGATAATAATACAGATTTCTTTCAATAAATTTAAATAACTTTTAAGAAATTTCAAAGAATAAATTGCTAAAAATTTAAGGATTTTTGTTGGACCTCTAATTATTTTAAATTATTTTAAACTGATTTTATTTTTATAAAACGCAATTTATAGTAGATCTAGAAAATTAATTTTTTAAATTCTGTTTTTTTTTTTTTTTTTTTTTTTTTTGAAAAAAGATCTCTTCTAGTCGCTCCACTGGGAATCGAACCACAGAGCTTTCTTCTTACGATCTCTGTAATAGCTTGAGAAGAAAGCACCCGACCGCCAAGTTACTGTGGGTTGATTTCTCAGCGGAGCGACGAGAGTAGATCTTTTTTCAGAAAAAATTAATTTAAACATTTAAAAAAAAATTAATTTTCCATCTAGCCTGTAATGACGTTCAGTATTTCAGCTTATTTTAAGAGTTACCTTGATCGATAGGTTGATTTCTATTTTCACGGCGGCGAAAAAGATATCTACACTGATTGATGGTAACTATATCTAATGATAATACAGATTCCTTTAAATAAATTTTTCATCTCATTTTTCAATGTATGCAAACACATTTTTTGTAGAATTACCAAAGATTTTAAGAAATTTCAAAGAATAAATTTCTAAAAATTTAAGGATTTTTGTTGGACCTCTAATTATTTTAAATTATTTTAAACTGATTTTATTTTTATAAAACGCA
>JAAAKG020172781.1:12732-27184 GCA_010014905.2 Druon quercuslanigerum
CATTTTTTGTAGAATTACCAAAGATTTTAAGAAATTTCAAAGAATAAATTTCTAAAAATTTAAGGATTTTTGTTGGATCTCTAATTATTTTAAATTATTTTAAACTGATTTTATTTTTATAAAATGCAATTTATGTTAGATCTAAAAAATTAATTTTTTAAATTATGTTTTTTTTTAAAGATCTACTCTTGTCGCTCCACTGGGAATCGAACCACAGAGCTTTCTTCTTTCGATCTCTGTAATAGCTTGAGAAGAAAGCACCCGACCGTCAAGTTCCTGTCGGTTGATTTCTCAGCGGAGCGACGAGAGTAGATCTTTTTTCAGAAAAAATTAATTTTAAAATTTAAAAACAGAATAATTGTCCGTCTAGCCTGTAATGACGTTAAGTTTTTTCTGTTATTTTTAATGTTAACTAATGATAATGATAATGATGATACAGATTCCTTTAAATAAATTTTTCATCTCATCGTTCAATGTTTGGAATCACATTTTTTTATAAATACCAAAGATTTTAAGAAAAATTAAAGAATTGCTAAAAATTTAAGCGTTTTATTGGACCTCTAATTATTTCAGAGATATTAGATGATTTTACACATTTCTATGAATTTAAAATGAACTCTAAAGAATTTGTTAAACTAATTTTATTTTTATCAAATGCTATTTATTGTAGATTTAAAAAATAAATTTTTTAAATAAATTTTTTTCTGAAAAAAAGATCTACTCTCGTCGCTCCACTAGGAATCGAACCACATAACTTTTTCCTTTTGATCTCTCTAATAGCTTCACAAGAAAGCACCCGAATGGAAATCGAAAGTTATTTGGTTCCATTCCCAGTCAAGCGACGAGAGTAGATCTTTTTTCAAAAAAAATTAATGTTTAAATTAAAAAAAAAATTAATTTTCTATTCAGCCTGTAATGACGTTCAGTATTTCCCCTTATTTTAAGAGTTAACTTGATCGATAGGTTGATTTATATTTTCACGGCGGTGAAAAAGATATCTACACTGATTGATGGTAACTATCTCTGATAATAATACAGATTTCTTTAAATAAATTTTTTATCTCATTTTTCAAAGTTTGGAATCACATTTTTGTAGAACTACCAAAGACTTTTAGAAATTTCCAAGAATACATTTCTAAAAATTTAAGGATTTTTCTTGAACCTCTAATTATTTCAAATGATTTTAAACTGGTTTTATTCTTATAAAATGCAATTTATAGTAGATCTAAAAAATTATTTTTTTTTCTGAAAAAAGATCTACTCTCGTCGCTCCACTGGGAAACGAACCACAGAGCTTTCTTCTTTAAAATGTTTCTAGGGATTTTAACGTTTTTTTTTTTTTTAGGGAACTTTAATGAATGCGCTCAATCTAATTTAGATTTAATTAATTTTAAATGATTACTTATTTTAATGTATTCCTACGATTTGATGCGGATTTCTAAAGATTTCAAGTTATTTGATACATTTCAAACGATTTAAAAGAATTTTTAAGGATTTTCAAAAATTTTAAGATATTTTAAGATAAATTTGGAAAATAAGTTAAATGAAGTTTCAAAAAATTCCTATAGCGATTCCAAAGTTTTCTAGGGATTTGAGTCGTTCTTTTTTACATAACTTTAATGAATATGTTTAATTTAATTTATATTTAATAAATTTCAAATGATTTCTAATTGTTTTAACGGATTTTTAGGATTAATTTATGAAAAAGAATTTCTACGGGTTGTAATTATTTGAAGGGATATGAAGAAATTAGAAAAATTTCGAAGAATTTTTAATATTAAAAATTATTAAAATATTGTAATGTATTTCAAGCGATGTTATAGAATTTCGTAAAATTACCACATATTTCAAGAAATTTTAAAAAGAATTCCGGAAGATTTAAGAATTTTTACTGGACCTCGAATTTTTTCAAAGATATTAGATGATTTTACATATTTTTATGAATTTTAAAATAACTCTAAGGAATGTTTTAAACTAATTTTAATTTTATAAAATGCTATTTATGGTAGATATGAAAAATAAGTTTTTTAAATAAAGTTTTTTTCTGAAAAAAGATCTACTCTCATCGCTCCACTACGAATCAAACCACATAACTTTTTTCTTTCGATCTCCCTAATAGCTTAAGAACAAAGCACCCGAATGGAAATATAAAGTTCTTTGGTTCGATTTCAAGTCGAGCGACGAGAGTAGATCTTTCTTCAAAAAAAATTAATTTTAAAATTTAAAAACAAATTAATTGTCCCTCTAGCCTGTAATGACGTTAAGTTTTTTCTGTTATTTTTAAAGTTAACTTGATGGATAGGTTGATTTATATTTACAAAGGTGGTGAAAAAGATATATACACAGCTTGATGGTAACTATATCTAATGGTAATACAGATTTCTTTAAATAAATTTTTCATCTCATTTTTCAATGTATGCAAACTCATTTTTTATAGAATTACCAAAGATTTTTAGAAATTTCAAAGAATAAATTGCTAAAAATTTAAAGATTTTTGTTGTACATCTACTTATTTCAAAGATATTAGATGCTTTTACACATTTCTATGAATTTCAAAAAAACTCTAAGGAATGTTTCAAACTGATTTTATTTTTATAAATTTCAATTAATGGTAGATCTATAAGATTAATTTTTTAAATTATTTTTATTCTAAAAAAAGATCTACTCTCACTGTGAATCGAGCCACAGAGCTTTCTTCACCCGACCGGCAAGCGGAAGTTCCTGTGGGTTGAATCTCAGCGGAGCGGCGAGAGCAGATATTTTCTCAGAAAAATTTTATTTAAAAAAAAATAATTTTCCTTCCAGTCTATAACAGCGTTAAGTATTTTCGGTTATTTAACGAGTTAACTCGATCCGTAGGTTGATTTATATTTTCACGGTGGTGAAAAAGAAATTTACATTGATTGATGGTAATTATCTCTGATGATAAAGCAGATTCCTTTAAATAAATTTTTCATCTTATTTTTTAATGTTTCCAATCACATTTTTGTAGAACTACCAAAGATTTTAAGAAATTTAAAAGAACTGCTAAAAAATTAAGGGTTTCTATTGGACGTCTAATTATTTCAAAGATATAAGGTGATTTTACTCTGAGAAACTTTGAGGAATATTTTAATCTGATTTCATTTCCATAAAATGCAATTTATGGTAAATTTAAAAAATAAAATTTTTAAATTATGTTTTTTCTGAAAAAAGATCTACTCTCGTCGCTCCACTGGGAATCGAATCACAGAGCTTTCTTCTTTTGATCTCTGTAATAGCAGAAGAAAACACCCGACCGGCAAGCGGAAGTTCCGGTGGGTTGATTCTCAGCGGGGCGACAAGGGTTGATCTTTTTTCAGAAAAAATTAATTTTTCAATTAAAAAAAAAAAGTTTATCTAGCCTGTAATAACTTTAAGTATTTTCTATTATTTTTTAAGTTAACTTGATCGATAGGTTGATTTATATTTACAACGGTGGTGAAAAAGATATATACACTGATTGATGGTAACTATATCTAATGATAATACAGATTCCTTTAAATAAATTTTTCAACTCATTTTTCAATGTTTGGAATCCCATTTTTTGTACAACTATAAAAAATTTAAAGAAATTTAAAATAATAAATTGCTAAAAATTAGGGCGTTTTTATTGGACCTCTAATTATTTCAAAGATATTAAATGATTTTATACATTTCTATGAATTTGAAAAGAACTGTAAGGAATGATTTAAACTGATTTCATTTTTATAAAATGCAATTTATGGTACATATAAAAAATTAATTTTTTAAATTATTTTTTTTCTGAAAAAGATCTACTCTCATTGCTTTACTGGGAATCGAACCACAGTGCTTTCTTATTTCGACATCTGTAATAGCTTAAGAAGAAAGCACCCGACCAGCAAGCGGAAGTTCCTGTTAAGTGATTCTCGGCGAAGCAACGAGAGTAGATCTTTTTTCAGAAAAAATAAATTTTAAAATTACAAATAAAAATTAATTTTAAAATTTTTGAAAAAATTAATTTTCCATCTAGTCTGTAATAGCGTTAAGTATTTTTGGTTATTTTAAGAGTTAACTCAATCGATAGGTTTATTTCTATTTTCACGGTGGTGGAGAATAAACCTGCATTGATTGACGGTAACTATCTCTGATGATAAAACAGATTCCTTTAAATTTTTTTTTCATCTTATTTCTTAATGTTTCCAATCACATGTTAATAGAATTACCAAAGATTTTGAAAAATTTGAAAGAACTGCTCAAAGTTTAAGGGTTTTTGTTGAACCTATAATTATTTCATCCTGAAAAAAGATCTACTCTCATCGCTCTACTGGGAATCCAACCACAGAGATTTCTTATTTCCATCTCTGTAATAGCTGAAGAAGAAAGCACCTGACCCGCAAGCGGAAGTTCCTGTGAGTTAATTCTCGGTAAAGCAATGAGAGTAGATCTTCTTTCAGAAAAAACTTTTTACAAACTAAAAAAAAAATTGCATCTAGTCTGTAATAACGTTAAGTATTTTCGGTTATTTAAAAAGCTAACTCGATCGATAGGTTGATTTATATTTTCACTGTGGTGAAAAAGAAATTTACATTGATTGATGGTAAATATCTCTGATGATAAAACAGATTCCTTTAAATAATTTTTGTATCTTATTTCTTAATGTTTCCAATCACATTTAGGTAGAATAACCAAAGATCTCAAGAAATTTGAAAGAACTACTCAAAATTGAGGAGTTTTTATTGAACCTCTAAATAATTCAAAGATATTAGGTGATTTTACTCTAAGGAACGCTAAAGAATATTTTAATCTGATTTTGTTTTTATAAACTGCAATTTATAGTAGATCTAAAAAATTATTTTTTAAAATATTTTTATCCTGAAAAAGATCTACTCTCATCGCTCCACTGGGAATCGAACTACAAAGCTTTTATATTTTGATCTGTGTAATAGCTTAAGAAGAAAGCACCCGACCGACAAGCGGAAGTTCCTGCAAGTTGATTATCAACGGAGCAACGAGAGTAGATCTTTTTTCAGAAAGATTTTATTTAAAAAAAAAAAATAATTTTTCTTCCAGTCTGTAATGGCGTTAAGCATTTTCGGTTATTTAACGAGTTAACTCGATCAATAGGTTGATTTATATTTTCACGGTGGTGAAAAAGAAATCTACATTGATTGATGGTAACTATCTCTGATGATAAAACAGATTCCTTTAAATAAATTTTTCATCTCGTTTCGCAATGTTTGCAATCACATTTTTTTGTTTGTTTTAGTGCGCTAATATAAGTCCAGCAGACTTTAACTATGACGAAACAATCAGCACTCTGCGTTTTGCTAATAGAGCCAAAAATATCAAAAATCGAGCAAGAATAAATGAAGATCCCAAAGATGCACTTCTTCGGCAATTTCAGATCGAAATAGAAGAATTGCGAAAACAGTTGGAGGAAAACAGTGCAGAAATTTCAGAAGAGGATTCTGATGATTCTGAGGAAACTGGAGAAACCAGGAGGGAAAGAAAGGCGAGGCATAGAAAAAGTCAAATGTTGTCGATGGAAGAACTGGAGGATACATTAAATGAAGAAAAAGTTGATAAAAATCTAGAAGATGATAAGAATTCTGATGACCATGTGACTGAATTAAAACGTACCCAGTAAGAAAAATCTACTGTACGGTTCAATTTTGAACTCAGTTCTTGAAAATTAATTTTTTGGAATGAAACTTCTTCTGGAACTTTTTTCTGTCTCTCTTTCTCTCTTACAAGTATATTTTCTATAACCTGTAGCTTCTCTCTGTATTTGTGCCTCCCTTTTTTGCGTCGATATCCCCACTACTGCCAAGCTAAGCAATGTCTGTATATGCGATCTCTCTCTCTCTCTCTCTCTCTCTCTCTCTCTCTCTCTCTCTCTCTCTCTCTCTCTATTATACCTCCAGCCGCTCTCCCTTCTCTCTCTATTTGCAATTCCTAAGACTGCTTTTCAGTATCCCCACTACTGCCACGTTACGCGAGCCTGTATGTCCTCACACTATTGCTCTCTACACTCTCTTACTACGCGATCTCCTCAAATCACGAAAAATTTTAAAGTTAATCCATTAAAGTTTCATTTCTGCCGTGTGGCCCCACTACCACACACTTATTTTTATTTATATTAGGATTTAAGGTTTTAAATGAAAATTTGCCTCTTTTGTTAAAAATTTAACTGCTTTTTTGTTAGAAATTCTTTGATTTGGTTGAGAATTAATTTTCTTCAGTAAGTTTATCCTTTTGAATTAGAATGCAAATGGTTGGTTGAAAATTAAAAATTAAAATTAAAATCAAAAATTATAATTTATAATTTATAATTTTTGTTGAAATATTAACTATAAGATGTTTCGTTTAAAATTTTTTTGTTTTGTTTGGAAAAATACTTGATATAAACTTGAAACATTTTGAACAATTTTATTTTTTTATTTTTTGGTTTGAGATCTATCATTTGAGTTGAAAATTCAATAATTTAAAAGACGAGGAAGCTATTCGGTTAAAAAAGGCCTTTTTCTTGAAAATTTATATTTTTCATTAAATTAAGCTGTTTTTTATTTCAAATTAAATTTGGTTGTTAAAATATTTACTATTAGATGTTTTATTAAGAATTCATTTTTCTGTTAAAAAATCAAGTACTTGGTTTAAAGTTGAATTATTTTCTAACAGAAATTTTTTTGTCAAAGATTTATCATTTCCGTTTAAAATTCAAAAGTTTGGTCGCATATAAACTTTCTGTTGAAAATTCTTTTTTTTTTTTAAATTAATCTTCTTGATTGAGATTTCATCCTTTTAAGTTAAAATGCAGCTGGTTGGTTAAAAATTAAAAATTAAAAATCTTTTCTTATTGAAATATTAACTATCAGATGTTTCGTTGAGAATTTATTTATTTTTGTCGAAAAATCATTTACTTGATTTAAATTTGAATTCTTTTGTACAAAAATTTTTTATCTTATCCTCGATTTATGATTTTAGTTTCACATTTAAAGTTTAGTCGTAAATTAACTTATTGTTGACAATTCTTTTCTTTCAGAAAATTAATCTTCTTGGTTAAAAGTTCATATTATTTAGTTTTAGTTTAAAAATTAAAAATTCAAATTTGTTTGGGTGAAAAATAAAATACTTGGTGTGAAGTTAAATAGTTTTGTAAAATTAATTTGTTTGTTTAAGATTCATCATTTCAGTTGAATATTCAATCATTTAAAAGAGAACATAGCTATTTGTTTAAGAAAATATTTTTTTATAATTTCTTTTTTTATTTAATTCGACAGTTTTTTATTTCAAATTAAACTCTTTTGTTAAAACATTTTAACTATTAAATGTTTCGTTAAGAATTTATTTATTTTTTAAAATTAATCACTTGGTTTAAAGTCAAATTATTTGGTAAAAAATAAATTATTTTTTTGGTCGAAGGTTTTTTTTGTTAAAAATTCAGCAGTTTTGTAGAAATTTGGCCTTTTTGGCTCGAAAATTCAACAATTTGAGAGAAAAGTAAGATATTTGTTTGAAAATAATATTTTTTTTTAAGTTTGTCTTTTTTATGAAATTTAACTATTTCTTATTTTAAATTAGGAAATCTTTTCACTGAAATAGTAATTATTTGATGTTTAATTGAGAATTAATTATTTTTGTTTTGAAAAATCAGCTGCTTGGTTTTAAGTCGAACCATTTCTTAAAAAATTATGTTTTTGGTTGAAGAGTCCTAATTTTAATTAAAAATTCGATAATTTGTTTGTAAATTAACTTTTTTGTTAAAAATGTAGCAGTTGAAAGTGCAGCCACCTTTTTAGAAAGTGAAAAGTTTCAAAATTTTAGACAAAGCTCAAGTAAATTAAAAAATTATTTAGAAACATTAAAAGCTTTGAAGAAATTTAAATTATTTTTAAATTCAAAGAGATTCTCAAAAATTTATAAAATATTTATTTTTTATTATTTTGTAATATTATTATTATTATTGATTCTTTTCCAATGGATGTTAAATGCTAAAAATATAATTTAAGCTTGAATTTAAATACTTACATTTTGAAACTGTAACAACAAATAGAGAGATTTAGATTTGCAAGTCGACAGAAAATAAAAGACTTTAATCAAATTACCTTAATCAACAACCGGAGAATTATGTAAGATATAAAATTAAAATAAAATATTTTTTTAGGAGCGAAAAGGAAGCACTGAGAGCGAAAATTCAGAATCTTCAAAAGAAGATCCTGGTTGGTGGTGAAAATCTTTTAGAGAAAGCTGAAGCCCAGGAGCGAATTTTGGCAGAATCTGCAATTGAATTAGATGAGAGGAAAAGTCGCGAAGAACAATTAAAAAAAGCAATAGAAGAAAAAGAAGCAGAAAGAATAAAAATAGAAGAAAAATATTCTTCTTTGCAAGAAGAGGCTGCGGGAACAACGAAAGAACTCGCCAGATACGAGACGATGATATTGTCAACAAAAGCAGAATTTTCTGATTTGCAAAAAGAGACACAAAGAGAAATTGAAGAACTTTTGGAAGCAGTCAAAGAAGTCGAAAGAGAGTTGAGACTTCAGGAAATCATTATAAATGGTTATATACCTTTTCATTACCAAGTGAGAATCATTTAAATTTTCGATAAATTTCACAGCTCATGATTCCTAACTTATAACTCCTAACTCCTAACTCATAACTCTTAATTCGTTTCTCTGTATTCTTCACTCCTAATTTATAATTCCGAACTTACAATTCTTAACCCACTAGTCCTAATTAACAAACCTTAGTTCATAACTCCTAACTCCTGACTTAAAACTCACAACTCATAAGGGGATGGGTAGTAGGGAAAATATGGGGAAAAGACAGTAGGAGAAGAGAGGGAAACTCCTAATTTAAAAATCTCAAGTCACAACTCCTAAATCCTTACTCTCTATTCTTAAGTCCTAATTCATAACTCCTAACTCGCAATTCTTAACCCACATATCCTAATTTACAAATCCTAATTCTCAACTCCTAACTCCTGACTTAAAACAAGGGGGTGGGAAATAGAGAAAATAAGGGGAGGGACTGTAGGAGAAGTGAGGGTAACTCCTAATTTATAACTTACAACTAATGACTCCTAACTCACAACTCACAATTCTCAACCTACAACTCCTGAGACATAAGTCCTTATTCCCAACTCATAATTCCTTACTTTAAAATCAGAATACACAACGAGATAGGGATAAAAGAGAACTCCTAATTTACAAATTACAACTCATGACTTTTGACTCACAACTCAAGATTAATAACTTATAACTCATAATTTCTAATACCTAACTTATAACTTCTAACTGAAAAATCCTAATTTCCTACTCTTTATTCTAAACTCCTAATTTATAACTCATAACTCATAATTCCTAACCCGCAACTCCTAATTCACAAATCCTAATTCTCAACTCCTAACTCCTGACTTAAAACTCGCAAGGGGATAAGAAGTAGAGAAAACAAGAAGAGAGACTGTAGGAGATGTGAGGGGAACTCCTAATTTACAACATATAACTCATGACTTCTAAATCACAACTCAAGATTCCTTACTTATAACTCATAATTTCTAACACCTAACTTCTAAACACCTAACTTCTAACTCCTACTTCGAAACTCCTGATTCCTTGCTATTTATTCTTAACTCCTAATTCCTTACTCTTCATTCTTAACTCCTAATTAATAACTCCTAATTCATAACTGCTAACTCACAATTCTTAACCCAAAAATCCTAATTCTTAACTCCTAACTCCTGACTTAAAAACTCATAAGGGGGTGGGAAGTAGAGAAAATAAGAAGAGGGACTGCAGGAGAAGTGAGGGGAACTCATAATTCCTAAATTACAACTCCTAAATCACAACTTGAAAGCCCTTACTCTTTACTCTAAACTCTTTATTAATAATTTCTAACTCACAATTCTTAACCCACGAATCCTTATTCTTAACTCCTAACTCCTGACTTAAAACTCATTAGGGGATGGGAAGTAGAGGAAATAAAAAGAGGGACTCTAGGAGAAGTGAGGGAAACTCCTAATTTATACCTCACAAGTCATGACTCCTAACTCAGAACTCACGATTCTTAACTTATAATTCCTATCTTACAAATCTTAACTCACAACTTCAAAGTCTTTACATTTAACTCTTAATTCATAACTCCTAACTCAAAATTCTTAACCTAGAACTCCTAAGTAACAGTTCCTAATTCCAAGTTCCTAATTCCTGACCACAAAATCAGAACGCACAACTCACAAGGAGATAGAACGTAGGGCAAGTGGGGGAAGGGGCAGCAGGAGAAATGAAAGAAACTCCTAATTTACAACTTAAAACTCATGACTTCGAACTTACAACTCAAGATTCCTAACTTATGACTCATAGTTCCTTACATCTAACTCACAATTTTAAAGTCCTTAATCTTTACTCTTAACTCTTAACTCTTAACTCTTAACTCTTAACTCTTAACTCTTAACTCTTAACTCTTAACTCCTAACTCTTAACTCTTAACTCTTAACTCTTAACTCTTAATTAATAATTTCTAACTCACAAGTCTTAACCCACAAATCCTAATTCTTAACTCCTAACTTCTGACTTAAAAGTCATGAGGGAGTAAGAAAGTAGAGGGGTTAGTAGAGAAAATAAGAAGTGGGCCTGTATAGTAGAAGTGAGGAGAACTCCTAATTTATAACCTATAAGTCATGACTCCTAACTCACAACTCACGATTCCTAACTCATAATTCCTAACTTACAACTCCCAACTCCCAACTTCAAAGTCCTTAATCTTTACTCTTAACTCTTAATTCACCATTTCTATCTCACATCTCTTAACTTACATCTCCTAAAACACAAATCCTAATAACCAACTCCTAATTCCTGACCTAAAAACCAGAACTCAAGAGCAGATAGGAAGCAGGCCTAATTTACAACTTAAAACTCATGACTCATAACTTCTAATTCCTTACTCTTTATTCTTAACTCCTAATTCATAACTCCTTACTCAAAATTCTTAACGCACAAATCCTAATTCTTAATTCCTAACTCCTGACTTAAAACTCACAAGAGGGTTAGAAGTTGAGAAATTAAGAAGAGGGACTGTAGGGGAAGTAAGGGGAACTCCTAATTTATAATTGACAAGTCATAATTCCTACCTCACAACTCACGATTCCAAGCTCATAATTTATAACTCAAAAATTCGAAGTCGTTACTCTTTACATTAAACTCTTAATTCATCATTTCTAACTCACAAGTCTTAACCTAGAATTCCTAAGTAACAATTACTATTTCCAAACTTCTGATTCCTAACTTAAAAATCAGAACGCACAACTCACAAGGAGATAGGAAGTAGGACAAATAGGAAGAGGGACAGTAAGAGAAGTGAAGGGAACTCCTACTTTACAACTTAAAAGTCATGACTTCGAACTCACAACTCAATATTCCTAACTGATAACTCATAATTACTAACACCTAACTCATAACTCTTAACTTACAACTCCTTATTCCTTGCTTTTTATTTTTAACTCCTAATTGATATCTCCTAAATCACAATCCTTAACCCAAAACTTCTAATTCACAAAAATCCTTATTCTCAACTCCTGACATAAAACGCACAACTAACAAGGGGATAGGAAGTAGGGAAAATAAGAGGAGGTACAGTAAGAGGAGTGAGGGTAACTCCTATTTTGAAACTCAAAACTTATAACTCTCAAATCGCAACTCACGATTACTACATCATAATTCCTAATATACAACCCTCCAGTGACAAAGTCAAATTCCTTATTTATTACTCTTAACTCTTAATTCATAAATCCTAACTCATAAATCTTAACCTGCAACTTCTTACTCACAAATACGAATTCCTAACTCCTCACTCCTATATTACAACTTACAGCTCACAAGGGGATAAAAATTAGTGAAATTAGGTATACCTTATAATTCCTAAAACGTAACTCATAACTCCTAACTTACATATCATAACTCACAACTCCTAATTCCTTAATCTTTATTTTTAAATCCTAATTCATAACTCACAATTCTTAACCCACAACTGCTAATTCAAAAATCCTAATTCTTAACTCCGAGCTCCTCACTTAAAACTCACAAGGGGAAAGGAAGTAGCGAAATTATGGTAAGGGACAGTAGGAGAAGTGAGGGAAACTCCTTATTTCAAATTCAGAAAACACAAGTTCTAACTCTTAACGCATGATTCCTAAATTATACCTTATAATTCCTAAAACCTAACTCATAACTCCTAACTTACAAATCATGACTCACAACTCCTACATCCTTAATCTTTATTCTTAAGTCCTAATTCATAACTCACAATTTTTAAACGACAACTCCTAATCCAAAAAACCTAATTCTTAACTCCTAGCTCCTAACTTAAAACTTACAAGAGTAAACGAAAAAGCGAAAGTATGGTAAGGGACAGTAGGAGAAGTGAGGGAAACTCCTAATCTAAAACTCATATCTCATAACTCCTAACTCTCAGCGCATCATTCCTAAATTATATCTTACAGTTCCTAAAACCTAACACTCATAACTCCTAACATGCAAATTATAACTCATAACTCCTACATCCTTAATCTTTATTTTTAACTCCTAATTCATAACTCACAATTCTTAACCCACAACTCCTAATTCAAAAATCCTAATTCTTAACTCCTAGCACCTAACTTAAAACTCACAAGGCGAAAGGAAGGAAGTAGCGAAAGTATGGTAAGGGACAATAGGAGAAGTGAAACAAATTCCTAATTTCAAATTCTTAACTCTTAATTCATAAATCACAATTCTTAACCCACAACTCCTAATTCAAAAATCCTAATTCTTAACTCCTAGCTCCTAGCTCCTAACTTAAAACTTACAAGGACAAAGGCAGTAGCGAAAGTATGATAAAGGACAGGAAGAGAAATGAGGGAAACTCCTGATTTAAAACTCAGAACTCATAAGTCCTAACTCTCAACGCATGATTCCTAAATTATATCTTACAGTTCCTAAAACCTAACTCATAACTCCTAACATACAAATTTTAACTCACAACTCCTACATCCTTAATCTTTATTTTTAACTCCTAATTCATAACTCACAATTCTTAACCCACAACTCCTAATTCAAAAATCCTAATTCTTAACTCCTAGCACCTAACTTAAAACTCACAAGGCGAAAGGAAGGAAGTAGCGAAAGTATGGTAAGGGACAATAGGAGAAGTGAAACAAATTCCTAATTTCAAATTCTTAACTCTTAATTCATAAATCACAATTCTTAACCCACAACTCCTAATTCAAAAATCCTAATTCTTAACTCCTAGCTCCTAGCTCCTAACTTAAAACTTACAAGGGGAAAGGCAGTAGCGAAAGTATGATAAAGGACAGGAGGAGAAATGAGGGAAACTCCTGATATAAAAATCAGAACTCATAAGTCCTAACTCTCAACGCATGATTCCTAAATTATAACTTATAATTCCTAAAAAAACTAACCCATAACTCCTAACTTAAAACTCCTAACTCACAACTCCTAATTACTTTCTCCTCATTTTTAACTCCTAACTCATAACTCCTAACTTAAAACTCCTAATCCCTTTCTCCTAATTCTTAACTCCTAACTCACAACTTTAACTCGCAAAATAATAATAATATAAATAAAATATTACAAAATAATAAAAATAATAAAGTTAGATAATATTGAAATAATGTTAACAAAAATAATTTTGTAAACAATGTATTATTTTTTTAAATCAAATTTTTTTAAAATAATACTAGAAATTATCATATTTTCTGAAATTTTAAACTTTTTGCCGACTTTTTACTTAAAGGGAGTTACTATTTAATTCGATTTATAAAAAATAATTGTTTAAACAAATTATTATTGTCTGTAGCTATCTTCTTTTATATTAGTACTAGACAGTTGCGGTTTTTTCTGAAATTTTTAAATGATTGTACACTGTTCCATTAGAGCATAGTTATGATTATTAACAGTTAACAAAAATAAATTATAAAACAAGTTATTATTATTTTTAATAATATTCTCTTTGCTTAATGGTAGCAAGTTGCAGGTTTTCCCTTAAAATTTGTAGCTATTTGTCTGTTGTTCACTAGGAGCGACTCAATAATTAAATTTAGCAAAAATAATTGTTTAAACAAATTATTATTTTTTATAACTATTTTCGTGTATATAAATGCCAGATAATCGCGGTTTTTTCAGAAATCCTATACTTTTTGTCCACTTTTCACTTATTCAGGAAATAATTCATGCAAGTTAACAAAAATATTTATTTAAACAATTTATTATTGTTTATAACTATCTTGTTTCAAATAAATGATGAAAAGTTGCGGTTTCTTCCTAAATATTTAACATTTCTTTTCCTTTTTAGTTATGAAGAAATAATAAATAAAAATTAGAATAGAATAAAAATAATAATAATAAAATAAAATAATAGATAATAATCAAATAATAAATAATAGAATAAAGAATCATATTTTAAATCATACTTTTTT
>JAAAKG020172792.1:0-27182 GCA_010014905.2 Druon quercuslanigerum
GTTCTAATAGAAAATCTTAAATCGGTCTGTTTTCATATGTCGATAGATGGTGTAATGTATGTTGGTATGCCAATAAATAGTAAGGAGTTAGAATAAAATCGTGTTTAACTCGATTTGTTATCCCCCCTCCTCCCTAAAACACCACTATTTATTAGTTAATTACTATGAAGAAGGCTTTAAAAATTTTCGGAAATTATATATTTTACATAGTAATTGAGTTTTTATCGATATCGCTCCGAGCTCCCCATGTACTCCCTCCGCTCAGACTCGCGTTATGCTCGATTTCTCGTGACAGAGGTTTTAGAGAGTACTAGCCGAGCACTGTAAAGTTATTAAAAGCTTCCTCCAACCTCGCGCAGAACTCTATTTCGCGTGACAGAGCATGCAGGGAGGACTTGCCGAGTATTAGGATTTTGCCTCGGGAGGATCTAGTTACTTTTCAAACTTTTAGCATATGCTTGATGGCCAACGGAACGTACTATGTACCCTGTATCTCAGAATGTTTTTAAATGTTTAAAGCTTTATTAGTTGTTAGCTGTAAGTACTACTTTGGTGAAACACCTTAAGTATTTTAGTGATTTATTTCTCTCAATGTTTTAATGATCTATAGCTGTGTTTTAAGTATAAACTATCTTAACTATGTTTAACCATGTAAAAAGTATTTGTATACAATGCTGTTTAAAAAACTTTGAATGGTTTCATGTAAAAATAAATGTATAATTTCATAAAAGATGTATTTTATTTCCTATATACGGCAAATATGAACTAGGATATATCGTTAATGTATAAAAATGGTTGACTCTTTCCTAGAATCCATTATCCAAATTATAGAGCAAAATTCTCTATTTAAAAATAAGATGAAAAGCACTTTTCCAAAATTTTATTAAATGAATACTTTTTGGATTAAAGAGCTCTTTAAACAAAAAACTACGCATCTAATAAAACTTTGCAAAGAGGACTTCTTGTCCTTTTTTATAAAAAATTTCGTTACGTAATTTATGCAATGAGGAGCTGAAAATCTTGTAGTAAGTAATTATAAATAACACAGGCCCACAAAAAAAAAGTTATGTCTACTTTGCACCTGACCAGTGTACATTTATGTATTTTGGATCGCTGAATCCGAATTCGACCTCAAAATTTTCCCTTTATATCAAAATTTTTCACTGGCCTAGGGGAAATGTGTAAAACCTAGCGTTTTCTGGGTTCTCTGAACGTCTTTTCTTTTAAGTGGCAAGTCGATGAAAAAATACAGTATCTTTATTTATTTTAAGTTTGTAAATTAATATTAGTACACTGATGAGGTGCAAAGTCCAAACGACTTTTTTTGTGTGTCTGTGTTATAGATCAAAAATAAATTCGCTTAATTGAGTACATTCTTTTCTCTTAAAACAAAACAATTCAGCTTTTTTCAAGAATCGCGATTTATAATTTTAATAAAATACATATTTGATTTAAACTTTTATGATCTTTTTACAAACATACATGTGCTTCTCCTAAATACACAACTTTTTAGGTTAAGAAACTATTGTATCAATAAAATGCAATATTCCGTCCAATAATTTATTTTCTCAGATCAAGAACATCTGCTATTGATCGATGCATACGGTACCAAGTAAATGTTTTCTTGAACTAACACCCATATTGTATCTCCGTATTCAGAGCCTCTATTGTCTTAAACCAAGTGAAAATTACATGATCCAAGTACTTTTCATTTTTAGTGTTCGACCAATGCCGCCAATGTGACATTATAACTGTGCCGGGCATTTTTACCATAATCAATGCTATCATATTATATTAAATTTAATCAAAAATTCCTGTCATTTAATGCTAAAGTAGCTCATGTGAAACATTCTTCTAGAACCTTCAAACAAAGAGAGAGATATATTAATAGATAAAGGGAGTAAATGATTGTCCAATATAAAGCGTATTTTCGAAATTTTCGTAAACGCAAAGAGTGTAATATTATATTGCAAATTCAAATTTAAAAAAATTTAAAGTCAATCGATCAGCATAAGTAGGAAAGGCGTCTATAGAAATAAAGCATTTCTTACTTGAATAGTACAGATCATATAATCGAGATTTTTATTTTTGTACTCCAGTCTCGAGTTTCTAGCTTAGACTCTGGACCATAACATAATATTTAAGCGTGTTTAGATGCTTGGTTTTTAGAAACATTGATACGCTGACTATTTAAGGCTTCATGCATTTTATTGAAAGTTTTCTGTTCATTCTTTTCAACATTACTTTAAATAAAAGTAAAATATTAAAATCTTGAGATAATACAGCGTGCATTTCATTCAAAGTTTTTTAAGAACGTTTATAACTTTAATATATAGATTAAGAGTTCACTATCCAGGCGTTTTCAGAGATATAGTTTATGCTGTTGTTATAGCACGACCCCGAAAGAGCAGAATTCATTTTAGTAATCAAGTCCCAAATTCTTTCACACTGTTCGGTTCTGAAGGGAGAGAGGGGGTGATGGGAGATCGGTGAAGTCTTCAATAAGTACACGACGTTGTAATCCTGATGATTATGTCACTTTATTTATCACTATATCACGGAAAGCCTCACACAATTATAATAGTTTATGATAGTTCACTGCACCCACGATACGCACACTTCACGAGGCCTAGTAGGCGACGACACACGTCCACTCTGGTCAGAGAGTGAGGACCAACTGATTAGCCGACTAACTGAAGCCGATGAGAACACCATAGACGGCTCAAAATGGTGCCCCCCACTGGAGAGAAGTCGAAAGAAACACCATTATTCATGTTTATTTTTACACGTGACAGTTTCATACGAAAATTTCTTATATATAGTCCACGAAGAACTGTATTATTATTCTCAAATATTGCCATGACGTCACCAGTGGATGTTGTTAAAACAATCCGTTCTTCGGTTGGCAAGGGCAAAGGGGCATTACCTGCTCCTCTCAAAAAAAATTGGTTTGCCGGCAGGAAAAGTGTATCTGCGAATTTCGAATACGTGGTGTGCACTGGTTTTTGGAATTAGTCGAATAAAATTAAGTTCTTTAGGATAAAATACAAGTATGGCAAAAGAACTTTGCCTTCTAGTAGAAGATCTGGACCTATCGCGGAGAGGAGGCTCGACAGAGGGAAGAGAACTCTCAGGACAATGATTTCTTTCGAAGCAATTAGAAGTACTGGAATGAGGAACACCAGGAAGAGGGTCGCCATTAGGTGAACAGTCAAAATGTAAACTCAATACTGCAACAAGGAACAGATTATTACGTTTTACTTAAATTACATAATTATATTCTGGTGTTGACTGTAAACTATTCTTAAATCAGAATTTATAAATCACTGGCGGCGCGGCGTTCAAAGTGGCTGCTGCTGATCTAGAAATTATAGGTTTTGTACTAAAGAAGGAAGAAGATATTCTTTGCGTAAAAAGTGAAAATATTTCCATTGTTTTTTTTAATGGATAAAATTGGAAAAATTTATTTAATAGTGGGCTCTTTTTAAAACACAGTACCCTTAATCATCTTCCTTTTATGGCAAATGTTGTCCTTCTAAATATTAATAATGAATAAATATAATAATGAAATAAATAATAAATACATTTTTCTAAAAGTAGATAAATGTTCAACCAAGAAGATAAATGAGCCCCAGGTTCCAAGACCCCGATATAACATCCTGGCGCCTTGAATCGGAGGTCATATAAGCTTCGCTCAATTTCAAGCGATAATGTGTATCGCCGCGATCAGAGCTAAAAAGTTACAAAATTATCTTCAATCCAGTCCCTTAATTTTATGCCAAAAAAGAAGATCTTATTAAATAAATACATTATTTTTGAATCAAACTGTATAATTATCAACTCAAACAGATAAACTATTCAGAACCAAAACTGAAAGGCTGGAATTTTCAGTTCAAAAAATTATCTTCAGCTAAATCCAACGAATTCAATAAACATTGTGAACTTTGTGCGAAAATGAATAAATCTTTAAGCAATACAATTAATTTTTGTCTTCCACTCCCACTTAAATTTAAAGAATCTTCAAAAGTTTCATCTGTCACTCAACAATTATTTGCCCATAAAAGTCAGTTTCATCCGAAGCCTCGTGAAGGTCAGTCGTAGTTTATTTAAATGTGAAAATAAACAATTAGAAATTTGTTTGTGCAATTTTATTAAGTTATATCTCTGCGTAGGGACAATTTAATGCATTTCCTTAAAAGTTTTAAACAGCACAACTACAATGTTGTTGCAAATCAAGATCTTCAGGAAAGATGAGTTAATTTTAGCAACTAAGCTTCAACTTTTTACTAAAATAGTGAAATATTAGACATTAGTCTTTAGGTTACTTTGCAACTTTGAAACTTTTCTCACTTTGTCAGGCGAGCGGATTACGAGAAACTGTTTACGTAAGGAAACTAGATATTTTACGTGTACCTTAAACAAAGAAGAAGGGATGCGAAAGTATAAACATAGAAAATAGGGTATTAATAGGGGGGTTTAAAATATGGTCATGAGTAGATAATGAATAAAATGATAGGCAAGATTTACGTTTGAATATGAATAAAAGAGCGAAGCAGCATCTCTGAGATCATCATTTTGTATCTCCTAGATTGATGTGTGTGAGAATAAAAGATGAAATCAGAAGATTATTGATCGTAGCGTATTACTCCCTAGTTGACAGTGCTACAAATGGAAGTAAAATACTCTTTATGGGACCCCATGAATACTATAACTAGGTAAAAAATCCGTAAAAAATTATTCTACTAGGAGATATAAATGGATGGGTTCGCCACCATAGTCAGGGCAAAGAAAGGATACTAGGTAATTTCGGGGATCCAGGAAAAATGATAAAGAAGGCAGATCAATTAATTTATGCATCGAAAATGTCTTATTTATTACAAATACTTGGTTTGGGCACGAGATGATCTAGTCAAAGTTACAAGGGTCCTCAGAAGTGTTGAATGCATCACTGAGCTTTATCTTCTGGTCTCGAAAATAAACTTAGGTCAGAGATGGAGAAGAAAGGGAACGAAGGAAACGAAACAAACGCAAACAAAAATTGAGAACTTAAAGAAACTGAAAGTTTGAATATATTGTCAGAATATGATGAATGAAAGCACAGATAGCGCAACTTGGGTGCCGGTTATAAGTAATAAAGATATGAAGAGCGCATGGACTATGTTGCGGGATACGATTGTTAAAAGTTCGACCGGAGTGTGCGGTACTGTGCTTGTGGGGAGAATGTCGGGTGATGTTGGTAAAATAGTTAAATTCAAGCAAACCTAAAAGATAGCAAGAAACGTACAACAGAACGTTAAACATCATAGGTGTTAGCAATGAGTAGAGAAATATGCGGAAAAATGATTACAGACGCAAAAGTAAGAAAGTCAAGCGACTGATCAGGGAAAATAAATATAAAATCACAACAGCAGGAGAAAAGAAAATACGAAAATTATTATTCCCGAGAGTATTCTAAACAGCATCATGTCTTATAATTGTCTACTTTAGAACCATATTTTTCCGCTTAAGTCACGTATTAGGAAGAATTTTCGTTTTCCTGCATTAAATTCAAAATAATTTTCGATAATCTTAGATAATGTTAGGTAGGAAGTATCAGCTCCTGAAGTTATAGATGTATAATTATATTTACCAATAGAATTAATAATGACCACAAAGCTCACGAGATGAGTATGGAAAATTTGCATAGCTCCTAATTGGAAGGAAAATGTATTAATGTATTATTGAAGAATGAGATTCAAACTGTAACTAAAGAATACTCTAGTCCCTTCCTTGGTTATACATGAAATATATTATTAGAAGAATTTGTTTAAAATGATATCATATTTTGTATAATCTTTTAACTTTTAGATAAATCTGGTGTTTACAAAAGAAATAGATATAGTGTGTACTGTGACGGCTCATTTACATCATGTAAATTTATAATATAAAACGTGTACTTCAATCATAAAGAGTGCGATATAGTGTAATATACGTATTGCTATTATATGTAATATATAATCCTATTAGATATTTGTCTAAGTGAGCCATCGCTAAAATGTTGTCGTTTAGCAATACACTCTGCATGACTGATTTACCCGACTTTTTTATTTCATTGGAACAATGATCAAGTTACGATATTTACAACTGTCACCAATTACAAGGAGGCTTATCAATTACAACATCGCAGTCTAGCTCTGTTATCTAAAAACCTAAATCATGACACAATATCTGCTTACAATTTCAGAAAGTTATAACCTACAAGATAATTTCAAACCAAAAAATTAATTAACTTAGCCGATGGCGAAGCACAAAATTTTGAAAATAAGTACAATTTTGCAAATCTGCTCCATCATGAAGAAAATTTCGGTATATTCAGACGGATATATTCAGAGAAGATGTCTCTAGACATCATCTCAGAATCAGATTTTGACTGCTGACGCTGTATATCAGTGGGCTAAGAAAAAATTGCCGGAAACGGTAATTTTTCGCATCTCCAAAGACAATCATGCTGCTACTGCTGAAAAATTTAAAATTTGATTAATATAACGTCACTGTATATTGCTTATCTTTTTAAAGTTTACAGTAATTTTGAACATTAAAAATTATATATGTATATGTAGATAAAAACATTCACACTACTTTAAAATCTGCATTTATATCAGAATAGTTTTTCGCATTCCGTTTCGTATAATTCTCTGTTATTTTACATCAATTCAGTCAATCGATTTATTCACTTCTTATATTCATGTTATACACAAGCTGTAGTCAAAATGGCGTTGTCTTATCAATTAAGAAGTATTTTTTCCTTAATTAACACGTGTACGGTTTATCGTTGCTCTAATAAAGTACTTGTCAAACAAAACTTTACGAGTATGACATAATGTTGTAGTTTCCAAATGCTGGCATTGAGATGGCACCTCACATGTATTGTAACAAAAAAAATTTCGGACGGAACCGAAACTTTTGTTAATATAGACTTTTACTACAATCCCTCCTCGAACTACAGAGGGTGAAATTTGCATCCCCCCAAATTGCAATATAAAATTTTAATATAAAATTTTCTACTCTTCACGAATTTTTTATTTTTTTAAAAGTATTTTTAAACGAAAGCTTGACTTTTTTCCGATGAAAAAGTTGTTTGGAATTTTGGGACTGAAAATAGTTACGTAGCTATGCGAAGACATCCGGGCGAAACACTTCCTCGCGCGCTCGGACAGGTTGGCCAGTCTTGCCGATGCACCGACCGACGTTGTTTAATTCAAATTTGATTCATTCGAACATACTTTTTATTGATACAGAAACTTTTCGAAAAATAATTTCAGCAGTTCTTAATGCATTAAACATTTTTGCATATATTTAAAAAACAAATTAGGGAACACAAGTATTTTTTCAGAGAGCGTTCAGCCCTTGCCCCTCCTTAATGTTTTTTTAGGTTTCACTGTATATTTTCCTCATTACCGTCACATCAAATAAACTTGTGAAAGGCTTAAATTAATTAACAATAGTTTAAACTATTCATATAAACCAATTATATAGGATTCGTCCTTTCTTTGCCTGCGTTAAACTTGGTCTCCTGTATAGTCGAAAAACAAGAGACATCCACGTACATAGATTTTCATTTTTTCCTCATATTGTACCAAGAAGCAAAAGGCAATCACATAGACTGTCATTTGTTTCTTCGCCTGAAGCAAAAACTTACAATCTGTGATTTCCTGCGTTTGGTTTTTGTTTCTTAGTTTTATACATTTATAAATTGTTTATCCTTCTTTTCTGTGCTTTTTGTTCATTTAGTTCAGATTGTAAGTTCGTTTTCAAGTCTCTTTGAGAATCGCTGCTTTCGATGCAAAGTAAGATCCATAAAGACTTTTCCTGGTCATCTAGCGCTGAGCATGTCTTCGATGCAAAGTTTTCACAGCAGATGTGGGAATTCTTTCCTTAAGCGGCTTTTAACGCGAAATTAGCAAATAGTGTTTTCTGATTCAATGAAAGGCAGTAAAATATGTGCTGCTTTTAAAAAAAATGTGGAACTCTCAATTTACAGCCATCCTGAGTTATAGAATAGCCTAGCATTAATGTAGAGGAAGAGATAAACGAGGACACAGATTTTTGCTTGCTAATGAGAAATGAATCCTGCATCAAATAAAAGGAAAATTATAGCAGAAGGGCACTACATATTCAGAAAAAAATTGTCTACTCACCCTTACGCCTTAGTTTTGGAGTCAGAGAAAAATCGTGCGAGAATTCTGTGCATCTGAACGTGTGAAAAAAGTGAAAAAGTTAGTTGCGAAAAATAGAGTTTTGACTCTCCGGAACCCAAGCGAGAACCAAAATTGGCAGACGAAACTGAAAATTTCGTAATAAACTTGTACGAAGATGACAAGAATAGACGACAGATGTTAGGAAAAAAAGATTTTATATCTGTCAAAAAACTATACGGTACTCGTGAGGAAGCACATAAGAGACTGATTCTGTGCAATCTTTCAGGATTGTATGCTAGATTTGTAGACCTACATGAAAATGTGAAGATTGGATTTTCGAAATTTGCACGACTGAGACCAAAGCACTGTGTTTTAGCTAGAGCAAGTGGAACTCACAATGTTTGTGTCTGCGTTTATCATGAAAAAGTAAAGTTAATGTTGAATGCGATTTATATTATACATTTAACTGAGCGACCTGACATACAATTGTCAGATTGACGAAGTCAAGGAATTCATGGAATGTTTGAAATTGACGGGGCTGCAGTAAGATTATATAATTAATTAAATTGAATAAATTCAACGAATTCGTGGAATTAAAGAAATTAGCGAACTTCATGGATTTCAAGGAATTCATAAAATGTATGGAATTCAAAGAATTTATGAAATTCGCGAAACTCAGCAATTAATGGAATTCGTAGAATTCAAGGAATTCATCACATTCATGAAAGTCACGGAATTTGCTTCCTTCGCGGAAATAATGCAATTGAATAAATTTGTGGAATTTACTGCAATCCAATAATTTACGTAATTCAACAAATTGACAAAATTCATGGAATTTTTCAGGAATTCAAGAAAAAATGGATATCACGGAATTAATCACGTCACGGAATTAATATCACGGCATATAAGGAATTAAAGGAATTTGTTGTAATAAACAAATTTGCGAAATTCATGGGATTAAAGGAATTCATGAAATTAATGGAACTCCAGGAGTTCGAGTAATCCACAGAATTCAAGGAATTTACGAAATTCAGAGAATTTAAGGAATTCACGGAATTCACTTTGATTTTATTCAATTCAGAAAATTAATTAAATGCTGGGAATTCATGAATATAGCGAATTTCATGAATTCCTTGAAATTCATTAATATAGTGAATTCTAGGAATTTCTTGAATTTTATGAATATAGTGATTTCATGAATTCCGTGAGTTAAATGCATCTGCAGAATTCCGCGATTTTTTGAAAATTCCATTACTCTCGCGAATTCCTTGAATCTAGTCAATTCTACGTATCCCATAATTTCTGTAAATTCCAAGAATTCCGTGTATTCCATGAATTCCGCAAATTCCATGAATTCCGTGCATTTCATCAATTTAGTGAATTTCATTATTTTCGTAAATTCCATGAATTCCGTAAATTGTTAAAATTCCAGGAATGCCATGATTTCTTTGAATCTCGTGAGTTCCTTTAATTTCATGCTATATGTGAATTCCGGGAATTCCTTAAATGCCTTTAACTCCGTGAATTCCACGAATTTCGTGAGTTCCCTGAGTTAAATGCATCTGCTGAATTCCGAAAAATCGGTAGAATTCCGTTAATTCCGTAAATTATACAAATCCCGCGAATTCCGTGAATTTACTGAAATCAATTAATTTGACGAGTGACTTAAATTCCGTTAATTCATTAAATTTCGAGAATTTCGCGAGTTAAATGAATCTGATGAATTTCGCAATATTTCGTGAATTCCATTAATTTTGTAAAATCCGTGAATTCCGTGAATTGCTTGTATTCCATGAATTCAGACGAATCCATGTATCTCATAAATTCCGCGCCTAAAAAGTATGAAAATATAAAACTAAGATTCCAAGTATTTAAATTTTGCCGTCCTAATTAATAAGATTTTTTTTAAATATGTACAAAATAAGTACAAATATTTTTAAATATGAAACTGACAGCCTATTTTACCGATTTTTTAAATCCTACCTTTAGTGTTTTCAACTATCGTCATTTTATAGTAGAAAAATAAATTCATCAAATTTTGAAGCCTTGAGATTCTAACATTCTTCAAACAAAAACTTATAAACAGTGATTTCAAATTGAAGGAATTTGAAATCTAAAATAAATAACTGTTGCAATCTGATGCAATCGGAGAAATTAATTTCTCGCTTTATTCAATGGGAATGCGAAGAAAATACAATGTCTCAAATGTTCCTTGTTGGACGCAATGTTATTGGCTAATGATTGTTTTGAGGTAAAGTCCACAGGGCCGCCAACTATAATATTGCGTTTTGAAGCTTAAGGTTCGCCCTTGAAATCTACATCAAAGTGGTAAACAATTTTCGTTGAAACAATAGTTACATGAAATTAAACTAAAATCACCGAATTAATTGATATGCCTAATTTTTTTCTAACAAAGAAGACTGAGGCATTGAAGGAAGACTTAAGCTTTGAGCACAATAATCCATTGATTTTTTACTCTAATTACTAGTTATTTGTAGGTTATAAGTTACACTTATGGTGTTGATCATTTTGTTTTACATGTTATTTACATGTACTATTTTATAATTCCTTAAGATTGGGTGCTTTCCTACAGGAGATTCCCAGTCTTCTTGTCGGCTTAATTCAACAAACGAGCCACTGTCTATGTTTATTTTTATCCGTTTTAGCCTCATATGAGTATCCCTTGCATAAATTCCCCGAAGAATTCTATTATTATTCTCAAATATAGCCACGACGTCTCCAGTGGGTGTTGCTAAAACAATTCTCTTTTCGGTTGGCACGGGTAGAGAGGCACTACTTGCTCCTCTCAAAAAAATTGGTTTGTCGACAGGGAACGTGTATTTGCGAATTTCGAATACACGGTGTGGATTCCTGTCGGAAATAAGTCGAACAAAACTAAGTTTTTCAGAATCTAATGGAAGTGCAAGCCCAGAACTGTCTCTTCTAGGAGGAGACCTGGACCTATCACGGAGAGGAGGCTTGACAGGGGAAGGAAACCTCTCAGGAGAATTATATATGTCAGTAGAACTAGATGTGCCGGGACGAGAAACACCAGGAATAGGTTCACCATTAGGTAAGCAGTCGAACTGTAAACTCTTTTCTGAAACAAGAAACAGAGTATTAGTTTTTACTTAAAATACATAAAGTACAAGTCCGATAACTTTCCAACTTCAAAGCTGTAGGGGCGGAAAATTCCAGGAATCGCAGACTTATCGGATGCCCCCTCTAGTAGCACGATATTAGGTGCGCGCATGCGTAAATCATGGTCGCAAATCATGAGCATAATAGCACATGTAGTGGGAGAACCATATATACGTGCCGTGTATACGTGCCGTACGTGTGATGACGTTTTAAGGGGAGTGTACACTTATAGAATGACAAGTTATCGGACTTGGACTGTAACAATCAAATGTTGGTGTTTACTGGATGCAAAGCGTAAAATAAAATATATAAATGATTAAAGGCGCACTGTGAGTGGTTTGGATCAATTTCGTCTCAAAATCATAGAATTTTTGATAGGAATGGCCCAGATAAATAAACTTTTTTTTCTGTTGAAGATAAATCCTTATCGAGTACAGGCCTTACAGGCCATATGGGATAAAATATAGGAACTAAAGGGTACTCTTTTCGCACTCAAACGGTACCAAATTCAGGATAAGTTAATTTATTTCAGTAACTTTAAATTAAGCTTGCATAAATGCAAGCGAATTCTGATAATTTGATCAAATGCCTAATAATTCAAGGTGAGGTTAATAATCTTATAAAATTTTAAAAAAACTTCACTGAATTAAGTGCAATTGAGTAAATTTATAAGGGTTTTAGTAAATTAAGGAGTTGAAGATAATTCTTAATAATTTAAAAGAATTACGGTGAATTAAAAAAAAATTAAAGTTGTATTTAAAAGAATTCAAGTTAATTGGGAAAATTAAAAAATTGATAAGTTCCATTGAAAACAATCAAACTTGAGTAAATTTACAGAAATTTGGAGGAAATCTGAACAATGGGATAAAATTCATTAAAAAAGCAAGCAAGGCATTTCAAAAAAATACGTTAAAACATTTTAAATCCTTTTATGCTTTTATTAATTGATCTTTAGGATCAACTTGGGGTTAATTCCAAATCTTTAAAACCCTAAAAATCGCCTCAATTTTCATAAATACATTTTTTATAATTCACTAAAATATTATAAAATTCCGTGAAATCCTCGGAAATCTTATAACATAGGCTTATAAAATAGAATAATGATTAACTCAAGAATTAATTCATAAAATTAAAACTCTAGGGCGACTATTTATAGAAGAGTTGCAGCAACTTTGAAGTATGCAGAAAAAGATTTCTATGTTATTGAATTAGCCACTAAAATCGGCTAATTTTTCAAAAAATGAATCTTCAAATTAAAATTATTACACGCCGTGATTTTTTAACCAAGCAGTTTTTATTTTCAAATAAAATAGAACAATTATTATTGAGAATAAATACAACGCTACAATTTTCAGGTCAAAAATAAATTTTCAACTAAAACCAATAAGTTAAGAAAAAATATTTGAATTTTTCACGAAAAAGACAAATCTTTGAGAACCAAAAATTAATTTTTGAAACAGTCCTCTCTTTTGTTATTTACACTTTTTCGCTTAGGTTATTGTCCCACATGCAAAAAAAGTAAAATAAGTAGGTTAAAATAAGTTGATGTTCTGAACGCTTCGAAGATGATTAAACAAATATTGAGTATATGTTTTGGATATCTAGAAAAACCTAATTTTTTCGTTTAATTTACGTATTAAGAAGAATTTGTATTTTCCCCCATGCCCTTTCAACCGAGAAGTGCCAACTTTTCTGACAGTACAAGTTTCGCACAGCAGTGTTTATTGCAAACTTTAGGCTTGAGCTTGTGCACCAGGATTTCGAAGAAAGATCTATATTCGTGATTAAATTATTGCCTCCGTCTTCATACAGTTTGGAAAGCGGGTTAATATTAATCAATCTCGCTTTAATTTGGAGACCATTTTTTTGGAAGTTCAAACTAAGGGTTGAAAAAAAATATCATTCGGGAAAACAAAGGCCACTTTTACTCTGTGTTAACATGTCTGATACCAGATGCGGACTAACACGAGTAAAAATAATTTGTCTCGGTTATGTCTTCATCCAAGGCATAGCCAAGATGTTGATGATAACCAAACGTTTCTGTTCTTGCCCCTAGCCGCTTTAATAATTTTTTAACTGCAAAAAGTGTGTTCTTTGCTCTCTTAAACTGAACCACATCAGTGTTTTGCATTATCACTGGTGAACCATTGATTTTCCAACTTTGACTGGGTGAAACAGTAATTAACTCAATTAAAACAGCGCTACTGAATTTACCAGTGACGCAAAATGATAGAATCAATCAGTGATTTAGCGTTCCACGCCGGCAAGACATGATCTTCCACTAGGGCTTGACTTTAAGCAAAGCGTATCGTTGACCTAACGGCAAGCCTTTCCACAATTATTAGGCGAACCTATTGCAAGCCGACCTTCTTTTATTGTTGTGGGAGTGAAGTGCAGTTTTTAAAAGATAATTTTGCAACTGTTTCCGCAATAGTGATGAAGGATAAGTTTCATGTCAGCCGACAAACCTTACTGATTAAACCAGTGCGGGAATTCGACTGATTGAACCAGTGATTTCTCACTGATTGTCAGTGACACACTAATGTGTATGTGAAACATTGATATTTAACTGGCAATCAGTGAGATTTCCCTAGTTCATTTTAAGAGAGTGGGTAGCAGTTTCTCAGGCTGACATGTTCCGAATGTTGAATGAGCAAATCTTTTATCAAAAAATTGCAAGTTCTACCGATCATACAATTTTAGCCCCAAGCAGATGCCATGGTTTTTAGTGGTCAGAGTATGATGGACTAAAAATTCGGAAACGAAAACTTTTGTAACTTTGAGCCTAGAAAATATTAAAGACCTACATTGGTAGTATAACTTTCTTTGGAAAAATTTCTGTTTACTTCTCAAAACTTAAACTTCTCGTCTTGACACGAGCCCAACCCAACTTGTCTTCCAAACCCGTCGTATATCTTAGCCATAAAGTCAAGACTTACGTTTTTGAAAAACCCGTCTTAGAGACGAGCGAAGTCAAACTTAAGACAAAGTATTTTCACTCAGGAAAGTAAACAGAGGTCCAATTTTTGCTTCCAACTTAAAAAAATGCTGTCCTGAAAAGAAGCATCGCCCTCTTGAATGTTTTTTTTAAACCGAACGAATAATTTTCCTACACAAATAGAATTATTTGATAGCAATATTAGGTGAAGATTGTCGCATAAGAATAATTTTCTGTACAAAAAGATTCTTTTTAAATCAAATTAATTTACTTTTAGCCTTAAATCTAAAAAGTAATTTTATTTGTTTTGGTAAGGATTTTTCTGACACAAGAAGAAACTTCTCCTTGTGCAACTTTCACCAAGACTGCTGTGTGGTTTGAAAATTCTTGCAAATTTTGTATCAATTGGAATTCTTCTGGACTGAATTAAGATTAAATAGGTATTCATTCCCGACCCCAGCTAAAATTACATGTACTGGATCCTCGGAGGGTCCTTCACATTTTCCTGTACACGGAACTACACACGCCCTTTACATGTATTCTTGACGGTTCCTTTATAGAAATTTGGCAAAGGAAACAGTACATGGCCCTTCAAAGAAACCTTTATGTGAGGTACCCTTTAAATGATACTGCGCAGGTTCCTTCACAGATCAAATTGAGTTGTGGGTTCATTTACAGGAACATGTTCAGGATCCTATATCATGAATCTGCGTAGAAACTAATCCACGAGGGTTCGCTAGTGGCTTGGTTCTCTCGATGGAGAGTTGAATCTGCAATGAAGTAACACGATTTTTGCGATGAGTTTCTGTAAAGGAACCTGTACATGTTTCTGTAAAGGTTCCTTCCAAAGGTTCCTTTGATAATTTTCTGTAAGGGATCCTATACTCGTTAATGTATAGGAACCTGCGCCTCAATGTTCTTTGCAAATAAACCTGTACAGGATCATTTAAAGGTTCCTTTTTCGGTGCAGTTACCTTTGCAGGATCTTGTATATTTTCCTTCGCCAAATTCCTGCACAGGAACCGTCAAGATTAAATGTACAGTTTCGTGTGCAGGTTCATGTACAGGAACATGTTCAGGATCCTCTGAGGTTCTTTTTCATGAATTTTTAGCTGGAACAAACTCCCATAATCACGGGGATGAAATAGCGATTGGTATTGCATGAAGATTAAATCGCGCAAATTTCGATTCGCATATAGATCAAAAATATGTACCTAAAGTTATGGATATATCATATGATTATATTTACCAATAGAATGGAAGATAACCGCCAAGAATATGACGAATGCATAAAAAATCATTATATTTTCTGTTCAGACGAAAAACGTATTAATGTATTATTCAAGGATTTGATTACACTGTAACTGAGGAATATTCTAGAGCCTTTTTCGATTATATTAGATTGTTATCTTAATGATTATAAACCTCACTCTTATCCATCTGAGATATTTGCGTTTCGTCAGATTCAGTTTCAAGGAAGAAAATTTAATTACAAGAATTTTTTAAACTGATTTAATGATGTATATTATCTTTTTATTTTTAGAGAAATACGGTTTTATATACAAATAGTATATAGTGTGCCCCGTGTTATTTGTAATAAAAATTCTATCAAATATGTTGAAGGGATCTTCTAGTTGCTAGGTTTCAAAAAATCTATTTTTTGGTGCATATTTCGAATCTAGAAGTTATTAAACATGTGCCCTGTCATAGCTGTCATGTTTGCGACTTATGTACAATAATCATAATTATAAAAAAGTATAAGCATTTATAATAATATATAACCCTAATTCTCCGCCTGCCAAGTTAAGATTTCCATAAATAAATGAGAATATGAGTAACCAATAAGTTACCGTAATTTATCAAAAACTTGCGCAAATATTTGCGATTCCACTAGTTGCCAGGTTTCTGTGAGAGAGGTCAAAGTTATTTGAGATTTTTTTCCCAATACACGGCTGACAGCATTAAATTTTGCAGGGTATTCATTCATTTACTCATGAGTAGGAAGGGAGGGGGAAGACTGAAAAAAAATTCTTATTGCTAATTACCGCTTCAATTTATATAATTTGGTATTCTCTTGTAGGCTACAGTCGACTCACCTACTAAAAAAGCTTCTAAAATACACAGAAAAAACTGAGGTTTCAGTTGGAACCCATTTTTGGTTCCAAAGGCGCTTCGACAAAAATGAACCCCACTTGCTAAAAAGAAACCCACAACGATAAACATAGGATCCTTGAAAGATGTCGTTGTCTCCAGCTGTTGATTAAGTAAAAAATAATGTTTAATGAAATACATGCATTTTAAATTAAAAAAGTTAAATTATCAACCAAAATTTAAACAGCTAAATTTGTAACTTAAAAAAATTAAATTTTAGTTTAAAAACTGATTCTTCACAGAAGATGAATTTTTATCTAAAATAATTAATTATTTAACTGGGATGGTTAAGTTTTAATCTAAAAGATAAATTTACAACAAAAACGAGGAATTTTCGATTAGTATCATTGAATTTAAAAAAAAAGAATGATTTTTTTATGCTTTACTCCAACATTCTAATTTAGGATTAAGAAATTGCTTTGGATGCATCTTCCAATAATTATTTATCAAAAATATTCAATTTTCATATGTATATAATTCAAATCAGTGCGCTAACAGTGACCAATAGGGTTTTCGCGCGACCCTGTGTATATTTTCAACTTATAAAGTACTTATGACTCCTATAGGTAATATTTTGGCTAATGTGGAAAAATGTAGATAACCAATTTGACTGTACACAAATGAATATTTCTGAAGTATGTATGCTCTTGTTTAATTTAAAACAACTCAAGGTTATTGTCATATTTTAAAATATTAATAACGTATGAGTCAATTTTATCAAAAATAAGATATTTAAGCCACATTTTCTTTCACCACTGTAAACAATAGATCATTTATTATTAAATAATTTCATTTTTCCAAAGACACTATTAAAAAAAGATGTTATAAATTCAATCAAATATAATTATTTTATTCTGCATTCTAATTTTAAAAAACATGAAAACTGCAAAAGCCTTCTTATGCAATGTAAATAATCCCCACCTCAATTTGAAGAGAATGAATGAATTTGTCGAGGAAAGTAATAAATAATAAAGAATAATTAATTCATTGTTTAATATTAGTTATTTTTATGAGGCAATAGGGTATATTTAGAATAACGAATTCAAAAATCCCGCCCATACCAACCCGACTTTGCAAGCGGTTGGTTTGTGAATTCGCCTTCATGCTGTTCTGTTCAAGTGCGCTCAAAAAGAACCTATTTGTGTCTCTACAGAGCTCACGTTCCTAAAGACAGAAACTTTTATTAAAGCCACAAAATGAGTGAAACCCCAGTTTTTTCTGTGCACGGCAAATGTTTATGCTCATATATTTTTAAAACAAATCCTTATTACTGTCAAAAGTTTTAATTCTAGACGTATATGTGTAATAGAAGGTGAATGCTATCACAAATTGCAAGTGAAGGCTTAAATATGGAAGTGATTTTAGAAAACAATACCGGTTGAGCAATCAGAGCGTTCAGGTTTTGAGGTGAACGTGTACCATCAGACGGATGCAGATAAAAATGACGACCCTACCGGAAGTTTAGGCGATTTCTAGATGAGATTGTTAAGGAGGAAATCATCTACTATAGGTTTCAAAAATGTTGACCTCTATACAAAAAGTTTGAATAATCCAGTGAAAAAAGAATCGCCTAAGAACGTAACTAACTTCACTGTAAAGATAATTTTATTGAGAGTAAATTCTAAATTCATAGCACAGTTATACATTAATTAGAAATAATGTGACAGTAGGGTGAAGGTACAAAAAAAGGGCAACAGCGTCAATTGTACAACAGTCGACTTTTACGACTTGTTATATTTTGTACGAAAATAAGTAGAAAAGAGAAGAAAAATATCAGGCGAATTCATTGACATTTTCTGTAAATATAGATGTCATAAAAATTAAAAGATTTAAATAATTGTAGCTTATAGGGTTAATTCTAGAGTAGTTTTTGGAAAAAAACCCAAAGGCTTTCAGTGAAAGATTAAACATTATATTAGACAAAAATAGTATATACTGTTAGTAATTTTGATGATAATTTTAGTATCCGTTCTCTCAGGTGTTTAAAGAAAAGTATTGAATAATAATTGTTAAAAAAATCCAAAAAAAAAGTAATGAAAAAATTTGAAAAGCAAAAAATGCCTTTCAGGTATTCTGATTTTGGAAAAACAAATCCTAAGCGGAATTTTTGAAATAAGATCCATATACATTTAAAAAAAAAGATGTGTGTCGAAACGAATAGTACGATAGGTGAACGATAGACGAATACCATAGGCGTTTATAGGACAACGTAAGCTATATAATAAATAAATTATCAAAAATCAAAGCAAGATGATATAAAAAAAATCATTTTTAAAATGTGTTTTTGAGAAATGCAAAAAGTTTAAGATTTTTTTATATTTCTTAGAAACTGCGTCTTATTACGAATACGTTTAAAAATTTAAGTCTTGATGTCACTAAAACCTGTAAATTTAATAAGGTTAAAAAAGGAACAACACGTTTTGCCAGTAAATTCTGGTAATAAAAATTTCTTTAAAAAAATTATAGAAAAATATCGGTTAACAAATTTTCTTCAATTAAAATTACTGAGAAGGTAGTTTGTACAGAATAAAAGGAAAAACAATTTTTTTGTCCATAAGAATGTCTGTCAGTTTTTTGAAATAATATTGAAAACTTGAATTGGTTTATAGCTATTGTTTAAATGATCAAAATTTATTAATGATTTGAAAAAAATTACATCAAGGACTTATTTACTAGTCATTTTTCATTAATTCTTTAAAAAAAAAGCATATTCATTGTGACATTCGAGAATTGTGTATTTTTTTAGAAAAAAACTATTCATTGCGAAGATCGAAAAGAAATATATTTTTTCGTGAATAATTGTTTGCAACAGAAGCATGGAACAGATTCATAATTAAAAACCAGGCTTCCAAGCTACCTCATATTGCGGCTTATTAGAATTTGGGTTTGAGAAATGCGAAGTCGATAGGGAAATCTTAACAAAACTTAGAAAAAACTCTGACAAAGTAAAATAGAAATTAAAACTTGAATAGAGAATACAAAAACTATATTTTTCGAATAAATTCCATAAATTCCAAATTACTTGTGAAATTTATACAAAGCTTGAGGAAAACTCTAAATGCAAAAGAAGAATTCAAAACTGAAAAACATAAAATGAAAATGGTGATTTTGTATTTTGAATCATAGAACTTGTACTCATATCGTAAGATTTGGTTTTGGTACTTGTTTTTAATTCTAAAAATTTTACTTGTGTCATCGAATTCAGTCTTCAGAATTTTAAAGTCAGTCGTGAAAATCCAATATAAATTGTAAAAAAAACTTCAAAAATTTGAATTTTATATAGGTTTTAAAAAACTGCCCCCCTCCCTTATTCCATTTTCAATCCAATACTCTCACGACCTGACTGGAAGCCCAAAGAATATTTCTGCAAAATTCTGCAAACTTTATTAACTAAAATAATAATTACTCATTTAATATTGAAATATAATATTTAAACTATTTTTTTCGACCAACGAAGTGTGTAGTATTAAAGGAAGACGTAAGCATATACATTAAGATAATGCATGTAGATGATTATGTTTTATATGTTGATTACATGTACTGCTCTATAAATCCTTAAGATTAGGTGATTTCCTATAGGAGATGCCCATTCTTCATATCGGCTCAATTCGGCAACCAAGCCATCATCCATGTTCATTTTCACACTTTTTAGCTTCATACGAAAATTTCTTGTATATATTCCACGAAGCACTGTATTATTATTCTCAAATATTGCCATAGCGTCACCAGTGGATATTGTTAAAACAGTTCGCTTTTCGGTTGTCATCGGTACAAGGGTATTACCTGCTCGTCTCAAAAAAGTTGTTTTGTCCAGAGGAAAAGTATATCTGTGAATTTGGAAGAAGCTCTGTGGATTCGTTTTGGGAATAAGTCGAATAAAACTAAGTTTTCAGCATCAAATCCAAGTATAAACCATTTAGGAAGAGACCTGGACATATTGCGAAGAGTATGCTCAACATAGGGAAGAGACCTAACAGGAGAACGATTTCCGTCAGGAGGATTAGAAGTGCCGCAAGGAGAAATACCAGGAATAGGTTCGCCATCAGGTAAGCAATCAAAATCTAAACTAAATTCTGAGACAAGGGACAAAGTATTAACTTCTGCTTAAAGAACGCAATCATATGTTGGTGTTGACTGTCAACAACTTCTAAATGGCTTTAGAAGAAAGAGAACCAAGCAAACGAATTTTCGGAATAAGATACACGAACGTGTAGATAGCGCAAGTTGGATGCCGCTTATATGTAATAAAGATAAAAAGGGTGCATAGACTATGTTGCGGGATACGATTGTTGAAAGTGCGACCCGAGTGTGCGGTACTGCATTTGTAGGAAGAATGTCTGGTGATGCGTGGTGGAATCATGAAATTCAAGCAGCTCAAAAATAAAAGAAAGAAGCTTACAACAGAACCTTAAATATAACGGTTCTTATCCATAAAAAAAGAGAAATATACGCAAAAATGATTGCGGATGCAAACATATGAAGTTTAAACGACAAGCCAGGGAAAGGAAAGATCAAGTCACAGCAGAAGAAGAGAAGAAAACAAACAAATTTCGTACTCATATTTGATAAGCTTAGATAATCTTGGAAGAGAAATAGCAGTTGGTATTGCATGAAGATTATATCGCGTAAATTTCGATTTCTTATACCTAAAGTTATAAATATATCATATAATTATATTTACCAATAAAATTAAGGATAACCGCCAAGCATATGAATAGCGTATTAGAAACCTTCATCTTTTCTATTTAGAAGAAAAATGTATTAGTGTTAACACTGACACATTATTTAATATAATATTTTCCTTTTTATAGTAATCCAGTGTTGATATGAAAAATGCATACAGTGTCTAGTGTAACGGCTTATTTGAAATATTGAATAAACTAATAGAAATAAAAGATAGAGTATATCCTTTCATATTTCCGTATAAATTTTTCAGCTATTATCCACTGATCAACAGGATTTTAACGTGTATAAATATGTTCTACGTGAATATTTCATTGCCTCCTTGGATTGCGTATGCAATATATTCAACAGACGTTATCTTATACATTACACTCGAGATTCCCTGCAACGAGATTCTCTGCAACGAGCGATCCCTCTAACGAGCACTTTTGCGTTCTCTGCAACGAACAGCTGGTCTGCCCCTCTTCCCCCACTACTAAAAAATAGAGCGCATCACATATATACTGATATATATATAGTGAGTAAATGGTTAGTGTAGTGGGGGACCCTCTCGCGGTCGTTACAGAGAACACTCCAATTCCCGAACTTCTCGTTGCAGGGAATCTCGAGTGTATAATCGTCAAGTTTGTCTCCATTAAATTTAAGAAAAAAGTGTTACCCTTGCTGAGACATATTTCAAAACTGTAGAGGAGCTCAGCTTCTGTGTACATTAGCACAGCCTTGACGATCGCGTTGTGTCAAATTTTGTCTGAAGTTACGCTTTGGTTGATTTTAAATTTTTATTAAAGATAATTATGTTTCTAATTTCTGGTTCAGGTATTTAGGGATCATAAATTAGATCCTAGCAATAGCCAGGGTCACAAGTACAAAAAATTTTATTTTTAAATTTTATTGTCCATTATACTTTGACTTCTATAAACTATGGACATTGCCGTCAGGGCTTAGTCTTATAAGGAAAAAAGAGAAAAGTTGGGGCCCAACGGTCGACATCTAAATTAAAAGGAAAAAATCTTTTTAGAAGTCATTCTCATTCAAAGTCATTTTCTTAAAATATCTCCTGTACTGTTGGGAATAGAAAAAATTTATTGCATTTTTATGTTAACAAGAAAAATAAATAATGCTGTCCTTGTCTTGAGTTTGAACTCAGAACATAAAATAAAGTCTTTTCCCGAGCTATTTGCGAGAGTTAGAGAAAGTCTTAGGCATTTCTTGGCTAGGTTTTGAGTAAAGAGTAATTAAAGGCTTAGCCATGTTGAACTATTTTTTCTCGGGTTGCAAGTTCCCATGTAATAAGTTAAATATAAATTAATGAATGTATAAAAATAAAAAGTACTTGTTTTGTAAATATAATTTTTCATAACGTACGTCTACATTTCAATTTCTCTTAACCCACTTCATCTTACTCATTTCGAACAAAAATTAAGGAGGATTGTCGCAGCCTTTAGAGCTTTTAAGAAATGTTTTTGTGACGTTTGTCTAATAATTCAAGTCAAAATTTTGATTATTAATTTAAACTACATTCCTCTACTTATTTCCAGAATTAGGTTATTAATTCTTGTGATTAAAATTATTATATTTAGCTATAGTATAAAAATATTATTTGTATTTTAATCGCACACTCAACGCACAAAAAATTAAAAAGGCTAGTTTTTGTGCTGTCAAAACAGAAACATAGATTGCTCTCGTATTGTATTTTTTATTTTTTGAACGAAAATACGTAGCAGCCTTTATTTGGTGTCTGGTGTGATTGTAAATAGAATAAAGTATTGATATTATTCATTGTACGTACCATTTCAGCAACAAAAAAATTTGATAGTTAGATTCCCAATAAATAATTTTAATATTTTTCCAGTTAAATTCAATGTTATGATTATTAGAAGCAGAAATCATTACAGTTACAATTTAAATGTATTAAAAATAGTTTGTTTCAGCCTAATAAAAAAAAACAATTTTTAAATAAAAAAATTGTGCAATCTGACCATCATTATACAGATCTTTTGGTATCAGATACTCAGCGTGGGCAGTATAAAAATAATAGTTGTATACCAATTACTGAGTAAGATCTAAAATTCAAAGTCGAATATCTGAAAAATGAGTGAGCAATCGAGGTACAAAGAAGTACTTTAAATGATATAAACAATCTAGTGGAAATAAACCGAGATAAGGTTTTATGTCGTTATTTTTAATAGGTCCAATTAGATTATAATATATGTATGGCCCCTGCGGATTCTTTCAGACAACAAGTGACATTTTCTTTTAGCAGGAAAGGCCCAAAATTGATTTTTGGGTATACCAAATCTTCAAAGTTTCTAGGCAAATGAATTTTTCTATAGTATATATTTTTAACTTTTAATACGATCATCGAAAAGAAAAATGAAAAACAATTAATCTTAATTGTTACAGCTTTCATATTTTTAGAAGTTGCATTATCCAGTTTCTTAAAATTTTTCAGTTCAATTTTTGTTATCGATTCAGTTTTAATAAGTAAAAATTGATGTTCAGTTTAAGACGAAAATAGTTGACCATTTTAGATAATAGGATTTTCAATCGACGCTGATACATTTTTTTTATGTTTTTTGTAGTAAAATTATTTTTTTATTTTTTTTCGCGGAAATATGGCTGAGCATTGAAGGAATACTTGAGCTTCAAGGACGATAATACATTGATTTATTGCTGTAATTACTGGTTATTTGTAGGGGTTTTAAATTAATTCGGATTTATAACAATATTACATTTTGCTTTCATATTTTTGCAATTCACTTATAGTGTAGAATATTCGGTTTTACATGTTGTTTACATGTACTGCTTTATAATTTTTTGTGATTGGGTGATTTCCTATAGGAGATTCCCACTCTTCCTGTTGATTTAATTTGACAGCTAAGCCACTGTCCATGTTTATTTTTATTCGTTTTAGCCGCATACCAACATCTCTTGTATAAATTCCACGAAGAATTGTATGATTATTCTCAAATATTGCCACGACGTCACCAGAGCATGTTACTAAAACAATGCGTTCTTCGGTTGGAATCGGCGCAGATGCTTTAGCTCTTACTCTCAAAAAAATTGGCTTGTCGGTAGGAAAAGTGTATCTGCGAATTTGGAATACTCGATGTGGATTATTTTTGGAAATAAGTCGAACAAAACTAAGTTCTTCAGCATCAAATCCAAGTATGGGACCACAACGATGCCTTATATGAGGAGACCTGGACCTACCACGAAATGAAGCCTCGGTATGAGGGACAGACCTATCAGGAAAACGATATTTTTCACGAGAATTAGAAGTCCGAGATTCAGGCACACCAGGTATAGGTTCGCCATTAGGGAAACAGTCGAAGTGTAAACTTAATTCTGCAACAAGAAATAGAGTATTAATTTTAACCTTAATTTTCTGAACAATTATTTTTAAAAATTATTACTTGATGCAAACCATATCAACCATAATTGCATAGCAACAAAATCCTGATGTAAATAATGTTTTAGCTTGATACAAATCAGCAGTAATGTCTGCAAAAATAAAAGACAAATCTAGAGAAACGCTTAATAGACGAGATGAAGCAACTTTTAATTCTGCAGAAAAAGATGTCCGAGTAATTGAATTAGCCGCATAAATCGATTCATTTTTAAAATGTAAAACTTTCAAATTAGAATTAAGGCGCGCAGAGTAGTGGCGAAGGCGGTCTCGGTGGTACACACCAATAAGGGGGCTTACATAAATCACGTAGCCCAATTTTTGCCAATTTTTGACCCCCAACTCCCCCCATGGGGTCCACCGTGGCATTGTCACCGAGCCCACAAACCTCACTCCTGAGGCTGGCGGATATCGAAAACATTTCAAAATTTTAATTTTTGAATGTTCAATCTTGATGTGAAATTTGATTCCGCATCTTTTTTCCTCAAGAAAAATATGTGTAGGTTTTTTAGTTTTCAAGTTAACTAAAAAAAAGGTATTTTCTGGAAAGCTCCATTTTAATTCATTTTTCACTTCAACTCGTGCTCACTTCGTCAATTTTTGGAATTTTTCAATGAAATTTAAGGGGTTGTGCTTTGGGGTGTCCTTAAGCTGATAAAGCAAGTCGATTTTGAAAATATATTTTTACACAATTTTATTTATTATTCGTGAATTCAGTTGTGAGCTAGTTGAACGTCAACCTTCGGTACCGTCTACTTGAATGAATACCAAATGCCAGTTCGTCGTATGTCAAGTTACCGTGGAAGTTTATTTTCCTCTTCCAATAGACTAATTGGTTTGAAAATGCGGGTGCGTACTCTTCTTAGTTAGCTTGCATTGTGCTGATGCTTCTGTCACGGCCATCACTCGGAACATTAAAAGTTCATTGCCAATTTCTACTTTATACATAAAATATATTTTGGGTTCCTCTCTGAACTCTAGTTGAATGTTTATACATAAAAAATACTGGATCAATTTATTATCCTAGGTTGGGGTTCTCGCTTGACGGTGACTTCGATAATTTTGTGTGTGACGTTTCGAGGTTAAGATTAGATTCTGCGATATCAAGGAAAGTTCATCTTACAGTCAGGTGATTGGAACTTTATCTTACAGTCATATGAATGCATGTGAGCCTCCTAATTACAAATCATCTGAAATAGAAGTTTTCGTGCAGCTGCAGTAAAATCTTAATAAGACTGCTGAACAAAATAGTTACAGTGAAACACATCGTTAGAAAGACTATGTTTGCCAAGAAATGCGTTCACATTACTATTTAAGATAAAGCAACCAGTATTTGTACGATGTGTTTAAAAACTGTTCATAAATCAGGTGATTTAGAACATAATGTAGACCTTAAAAAACCGAAAGTAGAATATGGATTAGGTATTAATGCAGGGTAAAATTCAAGCTTTTGAACGTATGCTTCACTTCTCTTACTGTTTTTCGAACATTAAAAGACGACTGAACATAAAGTGAGAACTGATAAATTCTGGTAGAGGTCTTAGATAGAGGCTTAGGTCAAGGTAATACAATTCCGAGCATTTTAATTAAAAAGAATGAAGCCGAACAGAGCTGCTTACTCGGAATAAATTTAAACTTTGTTTTCAAAATCGTATGCAATGAAAAGAACTTGTTGCTTGGCGAACGCGGACTGACGAGATGAGAGAAGACCTTTGGAAAACAGAGCAGCATGACTATGTGTAAGAGACAAAGCGAACGAAAACGTTAAGACCGGCTTAGAAATAATGTTTGACATCACGCAACACAAAAATAAAATATAAGGACAAGTCTAAGAAATATAAATGTAAAAAAGAATGCAAAGGAAATGAATCTCGCTGTACCCAAAAGTTCTCCAAACCAAAAAGTTGCAGAACTCTCGTCCAGACACCATCATCTGCCCTTGAACCTGCAAATAGTATGGATGATTCTCTTTCAGTTTTAGCTTTCCGTCAACTCCTTCTATTAAGCAGAATCGAGGCTTACTGCCAGAAAAGAATGCGTCTTCATAATTATTAAACCAGTCTTTTTTGCTCCCAGTGATCCACAGTACGGTTCCATAAATTTCCTCACTGCTGTAGCTTCATGTACTCTTCCATAATTAGAATATCTAGAAGCGAACTTTAAAGGATGGATTATACTTTTAGCTGAATTTCGAGCAACATTCTCACTTTAGAAATTGCAGAAAAATTGAAATCTACTACATGAAATTTTCTTTTTTCTCTATTCTGGCCAAATTGAAGACTTATGGTGATCGATCGTTTGATTACTAATGTTTTCAATTTCAGTTTCACATATATTTGAAAGTTTCATGGAGTTTAATAGCTTGTATTCATAACTTTCCTTTCCGTATTGGTGATACCATTCAATCGCATAAGGATTAGCAGATGGAAACAATTGTTTGAATGCCATTCTCGAAATATGTGCACAGTTGAGAATGACATTTCTAAAACGTTTGTTCGCTTGGTACTTGTCAGCATCGCCACAATCAGACTTTTCCATTCCTTGAACATTATTTGTTGCATCTTTTCTGCCCATATTTTCAGCTTATACAGGAGATCCCAAATGTTTTCCTTCAGGATGATGGAATCTTTGAAGCCTGTCTGTGCAACTTGCTTCTAAAATTACTATTTGTGTATTAGCAGCT
>JAAAKG020172803.1:0-27181 GCA_010014905.2 Druon quercuslanigerum
TCCGGACAATACGAATTATTGTACGTACCATACTAGTACCCGACTAGACCCCGACTAGGGTAAGTCGGGTCAACTGATCAGCTCCCGGCTAATTCACCGTGACCGAACTAGTCAGGCACATACTCAGTTGTCCCGACTAGTCCCCGACTTAAAGTGGGATCAACTGGTCGGATACCCGACTAGCCCCCCATTTGCATTTCTACACGGGTAGACGTACACTTGCGCTAATTGGTGTGACAAAAAGTAATTTATGACTTATCCTACGTCTTGTGAATTGAAATTAATTGTATTGGATTAAATGGTTCAGATTGGATTGGTCAGATTGGATTTGATCGACTGGTGGAATAAAAATAGTGTATGATACTCGGCCATTGATTTTGTTTCCCCGAGTGATATATTTGCGAATATTTATTGAATTGCTTTAAAATTTGGTAAATCCTTTCTGTTTGATAACATGGACCAGAAGTATTAGAGAGATACAGGTTTTCTTACTTAAAACATACATTAATATATACACATATAAATATATTAATATTAGTATATTAAACAATCAAAGCAAGGTTATAAAATGAATTTTCTGAATATTACTTTTTAAAAGTAAGTCTCAAAAACTACTATTCTTTTATAAATATTTTTAGTCTATCGTACTTAAACACAAGAGAATTTCAAGTTTGAAAGTTTTCCAACCAATACCAATTTAAGTCTCCAATAACTAAGTCTAAATGCCGTAATCAAAAGATTCACCTATAAAATAAATAAAAAACGTATGAAGGTTTTACGTATTTTTATTCTGTGCGAATACAGGTAAATGCAGGTAAATATGCAATTTGGACGTAAATATTTATGTTTGAATTATTTTAATTATTTAATTATATTAAAATATGTTTTAATATTTATTAAATTTAATCTTTTAAACAAGTTAAGTCAGTGTACTTTTGTTCGTCATTCCACGTCACCTAATCGTATGTGTGTGTGTTTGTGTGTGTTGTGTGTGTGTTATATATATCTATTGTACATCTATTTTGTATGGCTTTAATATTTAATCGATTTCAATTTTAAATATTTACATTTTAATATTATGCAATTTTTAATGATTAAAATGGTACTCTTGCGAAAAATATACCGAACTTTTAATTGTAGATATACATAGACACTAATTATAATTAAAATTACAACAATGATGAAATACCTAATTTCTTATCGCACATGTATTATTCTTTCGTGTTTAAAATTTTCAATAAAAATGACAAAACCATTACTTCCTACAGCATGAGGAATCATAGATCCGTATAATTTAGGGAAAAATTAAAGACTTCAATATATTTCACTCCAGATACCACGGCCAGCTGTTTATAAAGCGGCAAAATTTCTTCATAAGAAAATTTCTTTTCTGAATACTAGTGCAATATTAAATTTGAACTTGGTGGCACTTTTGCTACTAAATATAATTGTTTTAGTTTTGCATTTTCGTTCTCCTTGCTTAGGACTACCACGTCTAAAATTATTCCACAACAATATTCACCTTGTGATAATAATAACTTTGTGGAAATATGATCAACTATTGCTTCACTATCCAGGTTGTGACGAAGTACTGACTGCAAATCGCCGGGAACGACTTTATCCATTTTTTAACTATTATTGAAAAGAATAATTTCTAATTCATCTTTCTCAGCAATATATATATATATATATATATATATATATATATATAATTAAAATTTTTCCATGAGGACAACCGCAGGATATTGCCGGGATCGGGTACTCATCTGAAAAATTGCACCCGATCCCAGCGAAATCGCTGTAAAACTTCAGCCATAACCACATCCCACGACCGTGAGATAGGTGGTTACAGTCTGTGACGGAATCAATACGACGATCCGGCAAAAGTCTCGTGCACCCTGAGGACACGGAGCAACCCAAGGACGACCGCCTTCTGCATTTTTACCGCAAGTATTTTAGCATATTGCTCACACGCAGGGATTCTCTTTAGGCTATTCATCAGTGAAAGCTTGGCACCTCCAAGAGCGCCGATGATAAGGACGATTAATTTTACAGAATATTCAGGGTGCAATCGTCGAAACTCCCTTACAAGGTGTCTATACCTCTCTTTCTTTTCATTCTCCTTGGCTATGATGTTTTTGTCAGCTGATGTTGAAAATTCGATAACGAACATGTTTCCCTTCTCGAAGTCAAGGAGAACTATGTCAGGCTTCGTGTGTGCAACAGAAACAATGGTCGAGAATATAAAATTCCAGTATATGCGGCACTTCTCATTCTCGACAATTGACTCTATTTCCCTAGGAGCGTTTAGCGGAGCGATATTCAGGTTAATGTCGTAAGAGTGGCAGAGATGGTAATAAAGCACTCTTTTTCCTCGCTTCAAAAAAACCATGGGTCACATGGGTGACCTTGTGCTTTCGATTTGCAGGTTTTCAGCAAAAGTACCCCTGGGAATGGCGAAATGCTAGAGATACTGGCAATAATGTAAGGCAAAAAAGGAGTGGGTTAATGAAGTCGCCCTGAAAAAAATATCTTTGGAAAGTGTCCTTGTTAGTAGTCACACGATTTTTTTCAGATGAGATAGTAAATCTGGTTTTCCAAAGTTGCACCAATCTCTCTATGTACTACCTCACGATTTGCGGATGGACCTTTAAGCTTTCCAAAAGACAGATGACAAGCTGGTAGGATGCTGTATCTTTGCAGACACATCTATCGATAAGCAGGTTCTCCCGACATCCTGCTATATATATATATATTTTTTTTTTTAATTAAAGTGCCTCTTTGTCACTGTTATTTTTCAAAAATTTGAAAGTGTGTGACTGATTTTTAAACATCAAATTTATGTGAAAATTTACGTTTTTTTTATACCAGATTTAAAAGCAACAAAGCAGTGCTCATTTTCGTTATCTGGACTTCATTTCACTTATCAGTTCACTTATCTCATAATATTAATGCATTTTTATAGTTTATATAGCAAATAGTTTTTGTAGATACCAAATGCTAATATCAGCGTTGCCTTCATTTTAAAAATAGAGAATATTAAACAATTTTTATTTCATACGATTATTTTATGTAATTATTTCTTACTGTAGCTAATTTTTAATATTATAATCATAGTTTCTCAATCTTAATAACTGAGATCTCACAGATAATTATTGAAAATCCTATGCTTTTTGATTAAGCCATCTGTTTGTAGCTATACTGAGCAAAACATGATAGTAATCATAACAAAACCATTTTGTTGAGCACTTTTTGTTGTCAATGCAAAATTTTGGTTGTCAGCACAACATTATTTTGTTGACCAAACAAAATATTTGGTGCTTAATACAAAATTATTTTGTTTGAGCCTTATTTTGTTGTGCTGAACAAATTTTTGTTGGGCCAAAAAAATATTCAGTTAGACCAACGAAATATGTAACCACGCGAGCGCACTGGTTCAGTGGGACTACTTGCTCACGTGTGCAAATTAATTTCTATCATGGCGGATAATACGGTCAAGTCACGAGTTCCGTCATCTGGATATGTGCCGTTTAAATAGGTAATCAAGGTGCTGCAAATAAACGTCATGATGCATGCGATATGAAGCGACAACTTCTCGGGTAAATTTGCTTGCGACTTTAGCGAAGAGACAATAGAGGATTTATTGAAGATATCTCTTTTGGTCGAGATGCAACAAATGTTAAAAAATTTGCATCAGTATGATATGACGATTTTTGTGCTCTCGAAACTTTAATCAGTTGTACAAAAACTGTTTTGTAGCAAAGCCATGGACTAATTTATTAAATTTTAATTTTAACTGAATTTTATTCAGTGACTTGTTTCGATCACTGAATATAATTAGTTAAATTAACTTCTTTTATTCAAGGACATTTTTCGAAATAATAAGTTTCTCTTAAATTAAACTTAGTAATAATTACCATTTAATGACAGCAAAACAATTTATTTGAGACAAAAAAATAATGTGTTTGACCTTAAAAAAGTATTTTGTTAGGTTAACAAACAAATTTTGTGAAATAAATAAAATATTGTATTGGGGGGACAAAAGAATTTCGTTGACTCAACAAAAAAATGTGATTATGCTAACAAAACATTTTTTTGGTGCTGTTTAAATAAATTGTTAAAGTGCTGTGAATAAACATCATGCTGCATGTAATACGCAGCGACTACTTCTCGGGTAAATTTCCTGCGACTTCAGTGAAGAGACATCAGCTATGACTTGCTGATAGAATTCTCAACAATAGAGGATTTATTGAAGATATCTCGTTTGGTTGGTACTGCAAGCAGTATGCATAAATGTATAGTAAATTTAATACCATCATGTTCTAAAATTAATATATACATGCATAGTAAGACAGAGTAAGTATAAGTTGAAAGTTCTTTCATGAAAACAAATCTTGTCGAATATTTCAAACTAAAGTAATAACTAACAATTCGGCGGCTAAATTCATATTTATTTAAAGTGCAGCTTACAGGTGACATTTTCTTCAAAATTCACTGTAAATGTCAAAATATTAACGAGAAAACCGTTTCTTTTAGGTTATGTGTCTTAATTCTTTGCCTGAATAAACTTTTCCACTCAAAATGCAGTATAATTTATGTTCAACTAGAAACAAAATATATTAAATTATTATTCAGAATTAATAATGAATTCAACATTATTTTTAATTTGTGTAAAGTGAAATTACCTCACTACTGTAAGAGTTGATCGATATACATGTATATATGACATTTACGGTGCAGCTTCTTAAGTACCATTTCATAGACCGAGTTTTTAGTTTTACTCTAAAAATATATAGTACATGTATATTAAAATTCTAAGCATTTTTAACAATGTGCTTTTAATTTATGATGGTTTTTTTATAGGACAGTCACAGAGTCTAGTAATAAAATCAGCCAAAATGTTATATTTAAAGAAATATGGCATGAAAATCATTTGAGAACTGCAGCATCTTGCGCGTGATAAAAAAATAAACAATTATATAATAATAACCACCTCCAAACACAAGATAATATTAAATGTTCATAATTTTGTTCATACAAAAAATAATCTCTATATATTTCAAAATTCCTTGAATTTGTATGGATCTGCCGTGTTTAGTCTTGAACAACTGTCCAAGATAAACGTTTGGTTATACAAAACCTGAACCTTATTGAATATTTTTGCATTTAAAACTAAAGGACTAATATTATATGTAGAAAAATAAAATACATTTGTTCGTTAATTAAAGAAGATGTGTATTCAAATGTTCTTTACAAAACCTTGTTGCTCCTTCACAAATTATAATGCAAAAATATTTATATAATATCATTTTTCCGATTAGTGGTAACTTTTTTGTGATAAAGAGAAAAAGTATATCTCGGCCTGGATTTGCAGCGGGTAGTCTGTCTTTTGATGAGTAAACTCGAACCTGAGTCGAGAAAAATCTCTTCTCGTTTCTCCAAAAAATGACCAGTAATTGACAAAATTAACATAATTTTTGTATTATTAACCTATTCACATAGTGCTATAAAAAAGTATTTGCGTATTAAATTATTTACATGTGACCATCCAAGAAAAAAAGGACCTAACTCCCAAAAACAATATTTTTAATATAATAAGTTTTTACAATTAATGGAGCTCATCGTTAAAAGATAAAGACAATGAGAAAATGAAATACCTACATCAATTTTAATGTGCTCATCAAAGTTTTTGTTTATAAAAACAGTAACATTACATTTTATCCTCATAGAAGGCTGTTTATATTATCTGCTAGTTATACTTGTTCAATATTAAGACTTTCTGTATAATGAAAATCAAATCCTGACTTGGCTTTTGAAAATAATAGATCCGAAAATTGAATATTATGAGGCGGTCAATTTTTCCGTTTGCTTTTTTTTCTGAAAAATAATTTTCTTAGTTTAAAAATAACAATGGCTGGTAGTGGGCCAAAGTTCTGGAGAAAAAGAATTAAATTTGACTTGTGTTTTTTTAATAATCTTAAAATCGTATAAGCTCAGAGCGTATTTACTACTTGCTCAATATTCGAGAATGTGGTTTATCAACATATGGTCCAATCCTTTGAAGAAATCTAAATTTAAATTTAGATGTCTTTACCAAACTTTTTAGAGGTTTTTGAAGCACTTTGGATGTTTGTATATTAGAGCTATTTCTAGGCAGTGAAATCTGGCCAATGCTTAAATGGCCACTTTCGCGTGTTTTAAGTCCAGGCCTGAAATAATTTTTAAACTTCAGGAAATCACTGTAAAACGTCATTATATCTGTCATTAAACATACGGTTTCTCGTGGTAAAAAAAAATTGTTCAAATCACTGAATACAATTATAAGTTAACCTTGTATAAGGGCATAAGTGCTAGTTTTTAAATGATAAATTGTTAGTCCAAAGTAAGGTAAATTGTATTATACACAGGTGGAAATACACCTCTTGTGCTGTATTTGCCCAGGCAGATTGCTGGAGTCCCAATATTGGGCATCTGTACTAGGCCAGTACTGGTTCAGTACTTGCTGGCAATTCTTCGCAGTACTGGCGTGTAGTCCTGGTGCGGTACAGCACACCAGTACTGGTTCAGTACTGGCAAACTGCTGGAATACGAAAATGAAAGAGTTAATTTTAAAAATGATGACGCAATGAATGACCCACTATTGCTATACACTAAAGATATGAAAACAAAGGTATTTAAGAACTAAGTATTAATTAACTGCGAGTATTTTGTCTATAAATATTAACGGTCCTGCTGAGAATGAATACGCACATAACATTTTTTTAAATTATATCATAATTAAAATTGCTAACGCTACGGGGTTTCGAACATATATCAATTAGACAACCAAGCGATATTATTTTTCAACATTTTAAGCAATAATTATCTAAACTTTAACAATACAAAATCAATTAGAATTGAACTTTCAACTGTTTAAAACAAATTTGAAATCCTGATATTTTTTTTGTAATGAATGAGAGTATCATTTTCAAAATAGGCTTCGTACAGTAAAAAAAAACTTGATCTATAATATTAGAGACGAATATGAAAAATTTAATTATTATTTACATAAAATTCCTATGCTGATTTTTTTGGGGACAAGACGAGATATGTTTATAGAAAGAGCTTTAATTTCTCAACGCAAAACTGTAATCTATAGTATTATGCCGTATAAAACGTAAAAGTAGTAACTACATTTGGGATTTGGCTTTCCGATTCACAGTTGTTTATAATATATTTTAATAAAAAACAATTGCGAATCAGCTGACTAAATGGGGAAACATAGTTTCCGCTTTCTTGTTTCGCACAACAGTATGCATCGGAATTTTCATTTTCTTTAGTTTAGGTCTTCAGTTTCACAATTTTCATCCGAAAATTTTCTTTAAAGTTTATACATAATTGCTTATTACCCATGTCGAAAAATTACCTGGCAGTCTTGAACTAGGCTAAGGCCATTACAGTTTTTCTCAAGCCCGTCTATTCATGCAATATTAGCCTGGCGCTACGCACCTGATTCACTTTTTGCTGTTTAGACAGAATCATGGTTTGAACTTTAACAAAAATCAGCAAATAATAATTTTTAAATAAAAGGTTTAGGAAATTATAATAAGTATTGAAGATGATTGAAATCTTAATTTACGAACTGTATTCTTAACGATTGTTTATATGAATGTTTTATAACATTTGATTTAAGTTGAATTATATAGTAAAGTTTTAATAAATTTATAATAAATTTATAATAATTATAATGTGTATAATATAAAATGAATTATACTTATAACACTCCAGGAAATCAATTTATAACATAAATTATTTATATAATTTATTTCAATTTTCTTTTAATTGTGTAAATGATCATTAAGAGTAACGTATTAATTATTTAAAATAATACATAATAATTATTTAGTAGCGGAATGGCAAGTATTATCATACAAACATTATTATTTTTAAATATTTATTCATACATCACGCACTTTTAATGTTTAAAAATTAGTAATGTTTTATTGGAATAAATATAACGCTGTAATGAAATGAAATTCATATCCGAAAAAATGAAAACAACTCTATATTTTAGAAAGCTAAGTGTGTCAAGAATGTACACTATGTACAATCAATCTTAAAATTCGACAATCTTTAAAATTATTTATAAAATCGACGAAAATAGATCTATGATTGATCTCTGGAAATCTGGACGGATGCTTCTGAATGTACTTTAGAAAAATAATTCAAGGTTCAAATTGTTTATTTAATAGCAGCTATTTAGAGTTTTAGTTTTTGCTTTCTCTTTAGCGAAAGGTTAAAATTCTTATTTAATCAACTGCTGTTAAATAAACCATTTTAAGCTAAATTATTTTTTTCTGAAGTGCATTTAAAAGCATTCGTCAAGATTTCCCGAAAGTAATCTTAGATCTCTTTTGTCGGTTTTCTGAATCATTTTAAAGATTGTCGAATTTTAAGATTGATTTTACGTAGTGTACACCCTTTAGGCGACGGAACAGAGTTAAAGCAACATAATATATAAAGTAACGCATCAAATGTTCTACAACCTGCGTATTTATTTACAAGATTTACGAAACCTCGTTTCGTCATTTTTGAGTACAAAAACTTCTAAAAATATTTTTAGTTAACTGCAAAATAATTATATTATTTAATTAATAATTATATATTCTGGACAGTCAGCCTGTGGCGCGCCAGTGTCGACTCAAAATGGATCAGACAGAAACAATACAGAGCACCACGAAATTTTTTCAAACGGTTACTTTCTCCACACAAAAAATTTTCTTTTTTAATCAAAATGTAAATATTGCGATTACCTTATTGCCGATAAAATTAGTTTTTTGATTTCCTTCTATTTTATAAAATCCTAGTCAGGCTAGCGAAATGGCGAAAGTTTGCAAACTGATTATACCCATTATCGCTAGCCTGTCGATATCTCTGTATAGAAGAGCGAGCTGGAGGGACAATTAATTAATTTCAATTTTCCCTCGAACAAGTAGCAACTGCTCGATTATAGTTTGATGTCAAATTAATTATTCTCTGAATGGCTCTGTCGTGTATACGAGAGCTCGTCACGACACAATTTTTCTTTTGTACAATTTAAAATTGGATTTAAAGGACCCTGGGGATTTGATAGTCGAGAAATCGATGGCACTCAATTTTGTGTTACTAAAGTGTGAAAATAAAGAGACAATAATTTTCATGTGAATTTTATAATTAATTTCAATGAAGAAGGGGCTTATGTGTGGAAGCAAGATGTGTCCAAGTGGGATGTTATCGCAGAAAGCGAGGAGTATGATCTACTTGAAGTTCTAAACTATACAGGAGCCTACATAAATGATCCATCTCGTTAAAGGGTTTAGAGCTGACTAGGATAGAATTAATACAACCCCTCTGGATAGGCAGCGCTCAGCAGGGTGAATTTTGATGATATGCGTATGGGGATTCAGGATATTATCGATATTATGTTTCTCAACTATTTTGAACAAACAATGTGGAAATTTGATTTAAGAAATATAAATATGAAATAGTTAAAAAAAAAAGTAAAACAAAAATAATATGAATGTTATTTATGGAATCAACATTATCTTAACTTGACGTTTTCTCTCAAAAATAAGAATACTTCTAATTCGGAAGTAATATAATGTAGAAGATTTTCAATTTGAACACAGTAAAAAAAGTATTCAAAATTACACCAAAATCAATATCATTGTGATATTCAACAAAAATGATACCGAATTTAAGAGCATTTTGATCATCCGGCGTGAACGATCGACTTTTGAGAATATAATGATCTGATTCGGGATCATTTATGAAATAAAACCAAGATGCCTGACGGTCTTAGAGTAATTTATAACTCATATGCAAGCTTTTTATGGTTTCTGATTGTGCAGTGTACTGGAAAACGCAAAAAAAATAAAGAAATCTTATAATAGAGAATATCACCTGTAATGTGTGGTTGTCACTTGCGTGCGGTTTGATACAATTTTTAGAGTATGTCGTTATGACCTTGGTGCCAAGAATTGGCGTACATTTTCTTTAGTCTGACAAACGAAACAAAAAATAAGCTCAAATTGATCCAAATGGAGAGAGCATTCTGATCTTGAGAGTTAAATCATCGTTGGAGCAAAATGCTCTGCAACAAAATTGATACTTCTTTTTACTGTGAAAAGCAATATATTACAAATCTTCTGGCTTAAAATTATTCAGTTTAAGCGACTATAATTTGGCGGCTGGAAAATTAGAAAGGCGGCAGTTTTCCAAAGTCATCAACTGAAAATTTTACTGCATTGCATTAAAAAAAATAATTTTTTATCCAAATTTAACTACTTAAGCGACATTCCCAAATAAAGTAAAGATTTAAAGGAGGTTAGGGGTATTTTCCCTAAAGTTTAAGGGCTGTGCGTCAGTCATTTGTCTGGGATTTACTCTCAATTGTTTTCGTTGGGTGTGGAATTAACATAAGCTAGGATGAAGGATGTAAGAGAAGTCTCTCTCCTGACAGATCCTACGGTTCCTTAGCTCCTTGATTATTCTCTGGGACTATCGTGAATGTGTAACGATTCTCTTAACCCGACACGCGATGCATTTTCAAAGAGCTTTAGAAACATTCCCTTCCAATACAATCAATTCCAAAATAAATTTCATGGAAGAGTTAAACTAGATTTGTTTAAATTTTTACATTTTATTCCTAGACCAGTAAGCTGCAGGGGTTCTTGATTATAGATTAGAATCGCAAAAAGGAAAAACATTCAATTAAACTATCAAATATAAAACAATTTAAATAATTTGAATTTTAAATTATCCGCTATAAAGGATAAATAAATAATTATTCAACTTAAGAAATACAACAGACTAATAATTTAAATAGAATGAAAATAATTTCATAAAAGTTAATTACAAATATAATTAATTTCCAAAGACGACATGTTTTGAACACACAGTAATAATCAGGATAACAAAGTGAAACAATTTATCCTACGTAGCAAGTCAAACCAGCCGCGACGTTGAAATTCCAGTGCTAATAACGTTAATTAAAACCCGCGCTTGAAACCTCAATTAATATCATCGTCCCGGTCTCGCTTCTTCTCCTGGAATATCTTCTTCCAACCCCTTTCTTCAACAAAACTAGGAAGAGCTAATGTGAAACCATCGGTGGTGTTGGTAGTGGAGCGGACAAATAAAACCCATTACCCACTCCAAATTCTCGAAGACGTCGCAGTTTCAACCTCAAACCCCAATTTCGTCCATTGGCAGACGACGACTTGTCTCAAGAGGGTGAAGAAAGGGGGTGAAGGAAAAATGAGGGTGACTCAAGGCGTCCACGACCTACCCCTATACTACGAGACAGAATTCTTTGAACGGCTTTCCCTCGGTCTTAACCTTCGCACCCTCTTAATTCCCCCTTCCCCTATACTCACCCGTTTATCCAGGATTTCATCCCCTCAGCGGGGCTCTGTCAACAGAAGGATCGAGTGACGACTTTCAAGTTTTATGAATGGAGCTGCTTTCTGTGCAGCCACAAAACGCGAGGTCGTGAGTCTTGGGAATCGTGCTTTGGTATTCGGAGATTCCCCTTTCAAATACTTCCGTGTTTAAATAGGTTCACCGTTTCGGTTACACTTTGTCATATTGGGCTTATATTTATTTTGTTTATTAATTACCGAATTTTGCAATTTTATTCAACATATTTAATGATATGGCTGCATCCGTTTCTTTAAATTACATGTTTTACTGGTTTAAATTTTCGCACCAATTTAAAATTAAGAAATTGAATGCCAGGCATTTGTTTTCTGTTTATCTCATTTATTCGAATAATTGCCAGATAAATATTTTTATTTAAGTGATTTTTTAGAAAAAAAATGTTTCGCAGGCAATAAAGAGATAGGAGAATATTAAGAGAAATGAAGATTCAAATTTCGTGCTAGAAGGTAAATTATCTATAATATATAGAACATTTAACTTAAATAAATGACAAAGTATTAAATCCTAATCTTATCGCATAATCCCTTCTTGAATTCATGTGAAATTCTGAAAATTTCAGGTAGCAAATGCAATCATATGTATGAATGTTCTTATCGAATCTTGAGGAAGACTTACCTCTCCCGCTTCTACCGACGAACCTCAGGTCGTTGAATTTAGCTATTTGATTTTTCATCAAAGCCGTAGAGTTCCTAAGTTCAGCACAACAATTCTCGTCATTACCAGCTCTGACAGTTACCAAGGTTCCATCTCCAACTTCCCCAAAGGCTACAACCTTAAATGCCTGCGGAAGTGTTTTGTTCGACCGCCAGTGAGCTGGCAAAGCGGTACATGCCAAATGAGGAGATCCTAATTCAACAAAGATAATTTTCTTCTAAATAATTTAAAACTTAATAAATACATATCATAATTTTAGATAATGACTACTATTTTTCTTATATTTTAATGAAAAATACAAGTTAGTATATGTCTTAAACAAATAATAAAAATTTTCTGAAAAAATATCTCCTTCACTTCATTGTGAATCGAACCACAAGTCTTCTGTTTGCCGGTCGGATACTTTTACCACTAAGGTACTAAAGAAATTGATAGAGGAATCTTTTTCCAGAAATTTTACGCTATCTTTATCAAGGTGTTACATTTTATATAAGTCAAATTTAAAAGGAATCTCTATTATCATAGGATATGGTAACGAACGATCAATGGAGATCTATCAACAAACGTGAAAATGAAAATCAACAATATCGATGTAAGTTAACTCCTCAAATAATAGAATTTCTGAACGTCTTTTCAGATTATATAGAGCTATAAATTTAAAATGTTTTCAAAACAAAATTTTAAATAAATAAATAAAAGAAAATTAAGGTAATGCACATGTCGACATTAAAGATGCAATTTGGTCATGGATAAGACGTGGCATTTTTCCTATATATTGGCTCGCTAAATTCAAAAGCAAAATCTCTCTATCACGTCAGATTTTTAAGATAATAATTTAGGTAAATCTGCCGAAAAGTAGATTTTTGACAATTTTAAAGACAATCATATCGAACAAACCTGATATCTTAGAGACTTTGAAAGGGGTCGCAAACTACACAATTTTGTCATAATTTAAGCCCTTTGGGCATCTTAACGGGTCCGATTCATCAACAACCGTTTTTAGAGATGGGCCAAAAAAGACCCGAGTTTTGTGATTTTTACCTCAGTTATTTAAAAATCTACCAAGATAGAAAGATTTTGCTTTCGAATTGCGATCAACAACTTGAAAGTTACGAAAGGTGACACGTTTAATCTATTTTTCAATATTAATGTTGACCTCTGTTATTAATCATTGTTTATCATGTCGATTTCAATCTATTGTGTTACATTTTGTATGTTATATTTTACGTTGGAAAATATGGAGGCTAGAAGAAGATCTTGATAGTAATATATTTTTAAAACCTAAAATAAAAATATAAATAAAACAGATATAAAATGTTTAGAACCTAAATACATTGTTTATAAATCTAAAAATGGGCCACCAAGTATTTTTACAAATAATTATCTTCTGCTCTGACTTGAATTTCAAGACTCAAACAATTTTTCTAATAGACAGAGCGAATTATATAAATAAATAAATTTTTCGGATGTGAAACGTATGAAAGACGATTTAAAGAGGCATATACTTATGATTTTATTTAATTATTCAACAGTCATTGACCGATAAGAGGAAAACTTATCTTAAGAATTAGGTACTAATAATAATTTGAAACCCTTGAAAAACTAGCCTTTTTCCGAAAAACAAAATCAGTTCACGTTTCTTCGATTAAATTCTCAAGACATACATGTTTACCTTCTTTTTAAAAACTTCTTCTTGCCAGATTTACAAAATTTTTTGACTTTAACAGAAAAGTTGTTGGAATTTTAAATTTAAAATAAAGCAGAAGATATTTAGGGAAAACCACTATATAGCAGATTATAATCGTACAATAAATAATCATGAATTTAAGGTACTAATGCATGTAAAATAATTAATTTAATGTAATGAATAGTTAAGACATAAAACATGGTAATATATTAAAATTAAAAGGAATTATTTGATAAATATTTGTGTGCTTATAATTAATAATTATCTACTGCTAAATCATTATCTACTGCAGGGTGATCTCCCCTACCAGTTACGAAATTCAAAAGTTGTATTTAAAGTAAGGAAATATCAAATATTTAGGAAGGCTCTTGTTAAAATTTGGTTTACATTATCTTTGGACTTTCTACTTTTATTTGCCGCCTTCAATTATTATCAAGTATTTCTGTCAACAATATTTTTAATTTTACTTGATAGTGTAGCAAAATTATAAGATTTTCCGTTATAATGGGTAATAGTAATGTGTGGAAAAGTACTATAATCATAATTTTACAAGATTGTACTTTTGTTCCTGTTTATTAGGCATTCACTGATTCTTAAAACACACACACACACCTATATATTTATTTATATATAGGTGTGTGTGTTTTTTTTAATTGTTTCTTATTTATTATGATATTAACAAAAATTAAAAGAAAATTTAAATCTGCTTAAAAATGTCAATTATCAGTTACTACTAAGTGCTTACTATTATTACGAATCTGGAACTATTTGACAGATGTTCGTTCTTCACAAAGAAGAAGCATAACAAAAAAACAGATAACACATTTACCCTAAATATGATTATATAAATATGATTTATCATCACAAAATACTAACAATATAACATTTTCGGATCACACAATTAAGATTTCGAGTTTTCTCAAAGCATTAACTAATTAGAGCCACCTTTTTTTCTACAAATAATTATGAGAGATATAACCTTAATGTTATAATCAAAAAAAGGTAAAAATTTCTGTTTTTTTCACTCCAAATTTTTCCTTCATCGCACTTACTCCGTTATCAAACATACTCGTATTGAAGTTATATCACTTCTCGACCCAAAAAGGTTTGTATTTGTATTGAAAAAACTCACCAGTCTTGACAAGTTCTCCAGAATGTTCGCCACCCCAGAGTCCAGCGGAATCTCCCAGAGTTCTCTCCGCCAGAATGTCACTGGTCATCTTCATGTAGGCATCAGCAAGGGGCGAGACTCCAGACTCTGGAGATGCCGCCGCTCCAGGCGCTGATGCTCCAGTCAACTGCATCCTGCTTCGGGTCCCCGTTCCAGTTCCAACTGCACTTACAGCTTCAGTGCCACTTACAGTTCCAGTACTATCTGCAGTTCCACTTGATGTTCCACTCACGATAACACTTCTCGATTCAGAACTTGTCACTATCGCGGTACCAACTGCACTCCCTGTTACCCTGCTACCAACACCGCCGTTGAAACGACCGAATATATCCATAGGCAGTCAGAACACCGGGCGAAACATCCTTCCAGGGGGACTCTTACACCCTTTAGGAGCAAGGAGACCCCCTTCGGTCAGGCCTTAAGGCCTGACATACTTTGAACCCCCTCAATATCAACAATTGTCGTTTGATACAGAATTAGTTGATTAATAACAATTGTCCCGTCGCTTCCTCGTCGATGACATCCTCAGGCTTCTCAGGATTCTCGCGATGTCGAATCCCGCTCGTCTCGAACTGACCCAAAGCCTCTTGAAGCTTCTTGGGGTGCGGGCAGCCTCGATAAGTACATCACTCTCTGTTGTTACTCTAACGAAGTGATAAATTCGAAACCGCTGATGTTTCAAGTTTGGTCGATCTCATTTTCTGGTGGTTTGAAAATCAGGTCGGCTAAGTTAACTGAAAGCAAAAATTATCAACTTTTGTAGAATTTATTTATTATTCAATAATTCTAATTTTTATCAAAGTAAAACTTATGTATAATCGGATCATTTATATGCATATGTAACAGAATCAATTAAAAAAATAAAAATAAATTCAAAAATCGACAGGCCTAAATGCCTTCAGTTATTATTATTACACCATTAGGCCGTTTCCCTTTCGGGGTAGGCGTGACTCACTCGGTGGGGAAAGGAGTAGTGTGAGGAAGGGGTTATAAAATTTTTAGATTGATCTGGAATTCTCGTGTTATTTATTTAAATAACACGTTCATTCCGCAACAATGCTCCGACCCAGGCTGCTGATCAATCTCTCTAGCAATCACCTCAAGTGAAGATCCTCACAAAGTCGTCAAGTGAGGTTCCTCACTTGGGTCCATTAGTGTCTAAGGTCTTCGTTTTAGGCGTCATTCACTCTACTGACACTCTTCTTATTAACTATTTTCCACCATACTTTTCTGACCTGGCATACTTCTCTAGTTTCTTTAACGCCCATGCGTTCTTTCATGCTGGCTTTCGTGTTTCTATGGCTTCTTATGTCCCTTTTAACTAGGCTCTCATTCACACATTCTAACCATTCTTTCCGCGGCCTGCCTCTGGGCACGCTGACATTTACTTCACCTTGATACACTTGTTTCTTTAGTCGTTCATCCTTCATTCTCAATTCACATTTATTATATTTGCTTTCTCTTTTCAAATTATAACAATAAATAAAGGCGAATTATACTTTCAAATTCTACAAAAAATTTAATCAAACATGTTATACATTTGTCTGAAACTAGATATTATATTATTTATTCTTAAACTATTTTATGTTGCCATTTAAAGACACACAAATAATATGCTAATAATTACTGAAATAAATTTTAATCTTTCATCACAGGGCTTTAACAAAAAAATTAAAGAGAAACGAATAGCACTACGAAATGTCTTTTTTAAAATCCATGTTAAACTTAGGGGACTAATTTTTACAACAATTAATGCTATTGTTGGGGCTCCTAAATCAAGCAAAAAAATAATCGAAAAACTGTTCCTATAAGTGGAAAAGCATAAAATTAATCAAATCCCTTGCATGTGAAACTATGCTTGTTCAACAGAACTCGCCTTATGCATTTTTATTTCAATTAGGAAGGAACCTAAATAATTAAAAATAAATGAAAATTTTTTAGAATCTCGCGAAATAATGTTTGCAGATTTTTCATCCAAAGTTTTAGAATTTTTAGAGCAAGTTACGTAAAAGTTCTGTACAAATTATAATGTAATTTTAAAAGAATTTGATGGATATTTGATTTTTTAGTACTTTATTTTTTTTCTTTGCTTGCTTTCAATCAAGAAAACGTTATAACTCACACGTTTGATGGAGGCACGGTTTTGTCAATTATAAAAAAGCCGTAATTAAATAAATTCTCAACACATTACTTTTAAATGCATATGATTAACCAGGAAACTTGTAATTGAAGAAATTTCAATTCAAATCAATGACAGTTAATTGGACATATTTAATTGACAAACTATTCTTTGGAAGCTTTATTTGACAAAAAATATTCCATATATACAATTGACTTGCATTCGAATTGCTCAAAATAGCTGCGCAATGAAACAAAATTAGTTATGTAAAGAGAAATACAAATTTTTATTTTTGTTTTTAGCTAATTAAAATGATATTTTCTGTTTCAGTTAATTGGCAAATTTAGATTAAATAATTTGAAATATTTTATTATTTGTATAATAAATACAGTAAAAGTTGCTTTTATTGTAAACATTAGGCATTTTTTTGGTTTGAAACTAATCTATAAAATCTATAAGAAAGTTGTGTCTGTCTCGTACTAGCTCTATCTACTTATCCAGGTTCTGAACTCAAATCAAGAAGGTTACTTCTGTTTTTCATATATCATCCCAAACGATTTGAAATCGAATCCACCCATCTGAATATAGTCATTAAAAGGTTGAATTATTAAAAAATCGACTTAGCTAACAAAAAAGTAAGAAAATATTTTCTGTGTAAGATGATTGAAAAATTTAGATTAAATAGGTTTAAATATTCTATTATTTGTATAATGAATCTATAAAAAGTTCATTTGATTGTAAACTTTAAGAGGCCTTTCATTACAAACTAATCTATCAAATTGATTACAAAAATTTTAAGTCTGTGCCATACTAGATTTATCTACTTATAAAGTTTATAGGCAGGCGAAATAATTACTAACAAACATAGGTACATAATTTTTTCTAAATCGAAACTATTTTAAATTTTGACTAGTATTGTGGTGTAAATGGTTCTCAATTCAAATCACGAAAGTTACTTATTTTTTTATCTTCCATCCCTAAGGATTAAAAACCGATTCCACTCATCTGAAAATAGTTATTCAAAGTTTGAATTACAAAAAAACCACCATTAAATAGTAACATATTATATATGTAATATCATCAACTGCGCAATTTCTTTAATAATGCAATTTCTAAACTCAATGACAGAAGCAATCAATATTTAAAAGTGTTTTTTTCAATTCTATACAATATCTATAACTGTTAAATTCCTGGAAGTACAATTTCTACAATATAATCTTCAATTCTTCACTTTTGAACTTTCAATTATTTTCTGTTCTTTTAAACTGAGATTCCCTTTCTTCATAGCACATTGCCTTACATTGCCTTACATTACTAATACTGAAGAATCCCTTAAATAATACATACAATTTTTTTTAACTCAACTATACAAAATTTAAAAAAATCTCCGGTCCTCTTATAAGCTAAGGTGCAAGTGGTCAGTCCCTTTCCCTACAACTAAATCAGACGTCTTAAAAACATCCCTCGAAAACTACCCTCGATATAAATCACCCTCAATTCCGTCGGCCATTCTCTTGAGCCTTTTTCACCCCTAATCCATTTAACGAAGGCTCTTGCGAGCCTTTATTTCACGATTTCAACCCTTTAACGAACCTGTTCACCCTTTTGCTTCTGTGACCCTCGGCGTCCCCTCGGCGTCGCGACGCTCGCGATGCAAGTCCCGACCCGGACGCGAGGGTCTCGCGATGCGTCGCACACTTTTCAGTCAGCATTCCCTCTTTCTCTCTTTTTCCCTCTTTTTCTCTCTTTCTCCGGTTCTCGATGACGTCACCGTTCATTCAGTAATCTTTGCGCACGTCACCCGCGTGACACGTCGAATCCCGGAAGAGAGAGAGAGAGAGAGAAAAAAAGAGAGGGACTCGTTCGGCCAGTGGGAGGAAAAAATAGGGGAAAAAGATCACAGGGTTGCAGACACGACCCCACACTTTAATACCCCTACGCACGTCCGCGTGTCAAACTGCACGTGGCCTGCTCGTACACGTTGTCCGAATAAACTTTTTCGAATGTTCTGTCTCCGACAGGTTTCATTCACAACCCAGTCGGCTAAAAAGTATAGCTAGTTAGCCCAAATATATATTTTATATGTCATCTATTAGTAGCTTTATCAGAAATATTACCTATACTCTTAAGAGTCTTCTAAGCTTTAAAATAATTGTTGTATCTTTATAAATTAATGATGAGGCTCTATGACAGGTTTGGTTTTTCAAAATCACATATCAAAGGAAATGTCTTAGCATAGTTTGGTAAAAGTTGTATTTTAAGTTGTATTATAAGTCTTTAAGAATTTTAAGTGAAAAATTGTTTCTGCTTCAGTAAAGTCCAAATCAAACGTAAATGTTTACTAAAAAGGGAATAAGACTTACTATTAGGCGTTTTGAAAGCAAAAATGTATCTGCAGGTTGCAAACGATGTAACATTACATTGGCATACGATTTCGTCAATTGATGTATTTTTCTGCAATTGTTGAACCTACTCAACTGATGAATGTTTTCATTTGTAAAATTCATTTCTTTATCATGGATATCGAAACTCGAAAATCTTATACGCTTACAATAGTCAAGTACTAACTTCTAAAACCCAATTTTACAATAAAGAAAAGTTGTATTTAATTTCATCAATTCCCAATGAAACAATTTCTACAAAATTCCCTATTTCCGTAAGAACATCATTGAGAAATTCAGCATCCGACGACTAAGTTCGCGCTTAACTTCGCATTCAAATCTCTTACGGTCCTTTCTTATTTCTGTCTTACTATAGCAAAGAAAATAGCTATATCCATATTATCGAAATCCCTCTCCAGTGACAAAATTCCAAGCAGTTCTAGGTTTGCTCTGGATATAGAGATTATCAGATAATTATGTGTCTCTCTTCTTAATTCATCTGGGATATGGAGTGTAAATAAGCTTAGGATTAAAAACAGATGATTTTTAAAACTCGCTATCAATAACTGACCTTTTAAAGAATCTTCTTCCAAAAATCCTTAGTCCCAAGAAACAACTGTAGACGAAGCCACAATTACACAATCACCTCACAACAGAAAAACTCAATTCTTTAACCTGATCCACCTCACGAAATTTGAACCAAAAACCAAATCTCAAAACTTTCTATCATCGGACGGATTCTCCTACACCCATTTTGTCATCATTTATTATCTTTCTTGATCACTTTTCTAATTGTTTTCTTAACCTCAAATCTAATTTCGTCAACAAAAAAAAACTTTCTTCTTTTTAAAACTGTTTCACCGAATCCAACTCGTGAATGCAGATTATCTGAACCACGAAGATGTCATCATCTCCAAGAACACTTACATTTAAGTATGAAAGGCCGTATGCTTTTGAGGATCCTCTTAACGAAACGTCAGCTCTTTATGAAGGTCCTTAGGTGCCTTTTCACGATGCAGGGTGATCGTTAAGGTTTCCAGATTACCGAATCTTGGTACCTTGACTCGGATCTTGGTTCCCTGATGAAAAGATCCGGTTTTCTGATTATTGGGGCTTTACCGTGATTTTCGAAATTCCCGCAATTCTATAAAAGGGGTTGTTTTTGTTGTTTAGGAGGAGCGATAGAGTTTTCGAAGTACATGGTTGGCCACTAACTATAATTTTAACGGTACGTGTGAGCCAACAGCCGTTGACGCACTGGTCCATGTCTACACACGCAGCATCCCTTTCCCCTTTCCTTCCTGCTCTCCTCACACCCCTCTACCGCAAAATTCCTCCTCCCTTCTACGCCTCTGCAACGGAGAGGGAAGTAGTTCCCTCTCTGTTACTCCCACTCCCTCCTATCGGTCCCTCTCTTTCTCTTCCTCTGATAGGATCCTCTCTCTAGAGTTGCCGCACTCTCTCGCCTCTTTATCGCTTTATATCGTGTCACGTTCTCCCTCTCGGTTTTGACCCTCTCTCTCACTTTGCTACACTTTTGTCCTTGTTGCTCGGTCTCTTCCCCCTTATCCCTTTGCGGTCCGGCGCGTGCTGGTCGGCCGAATGCTGATTCAAAGGATCGATCGATCCGAAAATTACTTGATCTTTTTGTCCATCTGATTGTTGAATTGGCTGAGAGATAGTTTTCTATTTCATTTTTTGTGAATTATTTTTGTTAAGATCAATTTTTATTTTCTGAGGTGATTCTGGGGCAGGAATATGTCACTGGAATATGAAACTAACTCTAAAACAGGATCAAGTGATATAGAGATATTAGAAAAATTTTAATAATAATTAAACAATATTTCTTTTCCAATCGAAAAATGAACTGCAAAAGTGGTTATTTGTTCAATCTTTCTCTGAAAAAATTAAAAAAACCTCTAAAAGAATACTCTATCAGGATTCCAATTTTTATTTAAGGAGGAGTCGATTGAGAAAGACTTTTTTGTCGTCTGTTTTATTTATTTTTTTTTAGTATTGATTGGAACACTTGACCTTTCTTTCAGAAAACTTATTTTAAACGTAGTTGATATCAAATTTTTAATGCAGAGGAACTCCGTCATGTTTTCGAATTGTCAATTCTAATTTGCTGATAGATATAATTTTTTAATAAATGTTTTGACTCTTGTAAATTGTTTTCTATAATATTACTATGTAAATGTTATTGCCAAATCGATTAATAAAACAATTCTTTTCAATGAAACTTAAACACTGAATTATTTGCAAAAAGGCAAAAGCGCCGAACCTTATAAATCTTAGGTTTTAAGTCATCTTAGAAACTAAAGTTAAAATTTTTTAATTAAATTAAAGCCACTAAGTTCATTCGAGAAATGAATCGTCCTTCGTTTCTGCAGGATCGATATCTTGATAGCGATAACCCGATTTTCACGTATTCTCGATGACGCTCGAAGCGTTTGCCTATCTGCAAATCTACATCCGGTTGAATATCGTCAGGCTAGATTCACGCTGGTGAAGGTTGGATCTGGTGTTTGCACATCCGTACAAACACTGTCTACTACGGGGATGCGTTGTATGCCACTGTTTGATTTTCAAAAGTGAAGCTGATTATCTGCTATCGAACCGCCTAGACATCAACTTTACCAGAGCCCAAAATCTGAATTCAAGTTCAACCTTTTTGAAATTTAGATTTAAAAAATGTTATCAATACACTTCTCATATAGTGGCGCTAGGTACGAATTCGGCTTACTATTAGTGCTGGAGCATATTTATTTCAAGTATATTCTTAGTACCTTAGACCTTAATATTCAGTGAGAGTTTTTATAATCTTTGAATTCATAAAATAGTGATTTATTATTTAAAAATTATTTTTTTATGTGGTAGCTACTGAACTGAAACTGGTTTTTGATTTAGTGGCTGGGCCGGCCATTTATTTCTCGATTAACGTGAGGGTTTATGAGCTCCGGCAAAGTCGTGAAACGCGTATATCGATCCCTGAAATTTTAACTCAGTTCGCCCTCGAAGTTAGCCAATTTGGCGACAAGTAGTAACGACTCTGGCACGTCCGAACGAGTGTCCGAGTATCGGCACTCGTAACGGCAAGCTGGACGAGACTGTGACAAACAGCGTACGATGGAAACTCGCATTGGACGGCCATCGTCGTATTGACAAACGACCTAACGCTCGTGTGGATGGTTTCATTCGACGAGATTCGAATTATCTCTGTTGGAGCTTGTCAATGCAAATGCCGTACCTACATTCAATTACCGCTCGTCACGCTCCGATCAACGCTCTAGAGTCTAGAGCAAGTGCTTGCCCAGATCTACATCAAGTATCACTTTCTTATCCAAAATCGACCCTTACCAATTCAATGAGGTCCATGCAGCCTAATCATTTTTGAGATTTTTTAAGGCTGCGGTTAATATTTCTATATTTGGAGAATGTTAGAATCACAGAAGAAGTGGGACATCTTTTAGAAGCGTTTTTGGGTACCAAGAGAGCTGAAGCAAAAAAGCAAAAACCTCTCTGGTAGAAGAGGAACTCGAAATGATAAATTATTATGCTCTTATTGTGACAATCTCGCTTCACGCTCGAAGCTCAGCCTGTACAGGCGACTCTTTTTGAAAAATAAAACAATTTTCATAAACTGAAATACATTAAATGAAAATGACATAGACACCAAAACCAAAACCGCGAGATAGTGTTTAACGGCCGAGCGTGAGTTCGCTGCCTCGTTAAACCCTATATTTTATGTAATAAAAGTATGGCTTCAGAGTATTTTTATGATATTATCTCAGGTTTGAGGTTGTTTTGAATGAACCGCGCAGAACAGTGCGCGTGAGTCAAAGAAACGAACACGCATGCACGTAGACGTAATTCGTATTTCCCGCGGACGGTAAAGTACCCCACAACCAACAAAAACCATATTTGTGTTAGATAAAGAAAACTTTTAAGTCTTTTTAGCATCTGCCGGAATTATCAGAAACAAATTTCGAATGTCTTAAGAACATTTTGTTTTGAAGTTTGAAAGTGCTCTACACTTTTAGGGCTTTGTATCCCCAGGAGGAAACCAAGATAGTTTCGGTCGATGTGTTCTTCCGGCCGCCGTACCTTTTTCCCGAGAGAAGAAGTGAGTGGAAGGAAAGAAAGGTACGAATTTTCGCAGCATATAATCTGCTCAGTATCGAATACATTAAACTTCGCCTATTTTATTCCAGAGTAAAATATATTGAGTTAAAGGTTCTGTAGTGCATTCAGAGTGAATATAATTCATTCGCACCACCTAGAAACAAAATCTTAACCCATCCTCGATCTGGAGTTCAAGAGTCGTGGTGGGACTTCTTATGGAGTTTACGTGTGGAGCTGCGTTCGTAGAAAACTTGCAAACAGGAGTTGTTCACCACACAAAGACGACAATTTAACGCGTGCGTAACTGCGAATTCGAGACACGAAAATTCTAAAATTCAGAATTCTAGATGGTCGCGTGTTATTTAATATTTAGAAAAGTAAAATATATTGACGACAAAAAGAGTGAGCTATGGCAAGCAGACAAAGTGGTCGAAAATTGTATATGAATCATAGTAGGGATACGAAGAATTCACAGAAGCCGGTATAAAAAAAACTGAATTTCTTGAATCAATTGATGAGTTACAATTATCAATTTTTTAATTTCCTTTTCTAATTAAGGTTGCTTAAATTAACTAATTTATGGAATTCAGGCTTACAGCGAACAACTATAGGGTCAGAACGGAGTTAATTGAAATTACTCTGGACAGTGCAATTAGGGAGTTATTTTCCAAGAGTTACATTTTAACTCGTCTTCTTCTACTCTGTTGCCCTTCACTCAAAACGGTGGCACTTTTATAGGGTATGCTTCGAAATTGACTTTAACTCAGCTTTTTTAACATTGTAGGAGAAGTAGGATTAGTGGGGAGAAAGTAGGGTAAGTAGAAGAATTGAGGTAATGGGAAGTAGGAGGAGGAGTGGATGTAATGGGAGGATAGTAGGGATATGAAGGTGAGTATGAAAGGGTAAATGAGAGGAAAGGGTACAGGAAGTAGGTGAAAGGAGGGGAAGGACGGGATGGAAAGTATAGGTGACATAATTACGTCCTAATAATCCAATCCATTTTGTGTAGGCGTGCGGTGCCTACTTGGACTAATTTTTAGATTTTTGGTTTAATTATTCTTCTTGACCAATTTGAAATTTATTTTGGAAACCCCCAAAGAATAACGAAGGCTGATTTCATTTGACAATTCTTTCCAAATTAATGGAAAACTAATATCGCGAGTATGATGAATACTGGTCTTAATTATTGGAGAGACTCTCAGCTTATTAGTTTCATTGTCACATCACCGTGCGTCGACAGCTATTTTGAAGCAACATATATAGATATTATGAGTCATTTAGAGAGAATTTAAAGAAATCTTAAACTTGAAGTACATAATAACCAGTGCAGAAATTGTCAAATTTATTTCCAATTTCTCATTGCGCCATTCGTCATCTGATATTGTTATTTTATTTTATATATTGAATTAAAAATAATTGGCAAGTGAGATGGTATAGAATGTGATTCAAAAACATTCATATGAGATATTGCTTTTTATACAAAATTTCTATTTAGCGCAACCGTCCAACGTTTAAGTGACATTTTCGAAAGTAATTATTATAGTATTCAGTTGTTATATTTAATTTTAAATCATAATGTCAAAAGCCAAATGTATGCTACTCGTTTTTGCGCCATAAAGGTGAAGGTAAAGAGATACATTATAATCAAGGTCATAAAATAATCTCAAAATAAGATAAGAATTTATGTATTATTTTTTGTAACTGAATGTGAAGCATTGGAGACTTTAAAGATTTATATACAAATAACTTAATTAAAAAAAATTCAGAATTATAAATCAGCGCTGAATTGACATTTATCATTTCGAAAATTTTGATATAATTATATGGCTAGGAATAAAAAAATTCAAAAGGGCCTACTCGAGGCCATCTGTCTGAATACTCCAGTCTGGCCCTGATCATCTAAGACGTTTAATGACAAACATGGCGCTAGAAGGATTTCTCAAATGGGACCACATTCTGTTAGATGTAAGCCAGCGCGAAATTTGTACACGGGAAAACAATGATATTTACATTAATTATTACCCCATACTAATTTAAAAGTGGACAAAAATGTATAATAATCGAAATTTAAAAATTCGGACAAAACCGCGACTTTCTAACTCTATTCTAAGGCAACAGAAAGTAGAATCTTATGTATTATAAACAATTTGTATTTGAAAAACAGGAAAATAATCATAATTTCGCCAGAAACTCGCAAAATCCAATTTTTCGCTCGTGGGGTTTTTTCGGGATACTATGGTACAGACTTATGGGGCTGATGTCACCTATTATTGAAGAGTCTGAACAAAATTTACAATAACGTCTTTTTTCTAATGGGAAATATAGGTGTTAACCTTCACGGGGCTTGCGGAATCTTCAAATATTTTTTTTAACGCGTTATGCATGAAAACTCATCAACAAAAATTTTCAACTATCCTATCGTATATGTATATTGGTCACGAAACTAAATTCTTTTTCGCAGTATCTATAGGTTTACCAAAATTCGGTAAGCGTAGAACAAATATTTTCGATGAACTTAGGCGTTAAACTTATTTCAATCAAAGGCTTATTTAAGATCCGCTTTGAAGCTTTCGTCACTCACAAAAGCTAAGAGTGATATAGTATTTTTTAAATTCAAAATAAAATGTCAAGAAACATGTACCCTAATATAAAATTAATCACACATTTTTTTATAATTTTTATTGAATTAAAGTATCTGTACATTTTTTCAATTAATACTGATAAATCATATGAATTAAAAATTGTATGGAAAAAGAGGGGGCCCAGGAAAATTATGCACAAAAGTTTCTACTTTACGTTGCCACAATACGAATAAAAGAAAAAGAGAATAATTATTATTAAGGAAGAATATCTGGTAATAATTAGGAGAGAACATTCTGCAGTATATAATGATCCTCGAGTGGCGAATCATTTATCATAAGCACAAATTAGAGTAAATAATAAATTCAATTTTTAAAAGGTTAACACGTCTCATGTCTTAACTATTAGTTACATTAAATTTATTATTTTACATACATTAGTATTTTAAATGAATGAATATTTACTATAATATCATTATCTAATGTAGGGTGACCTTCCCTATCTCTGAATATAATACTAATAATATAATGATAATTTCATCTTTAATGAAGAATTGCAACGTAAAAGTAGCTCAGAATTGGGTAACATTTTGTGCTGTTTCTTCTCATAAAAATCAAATGAGCTGAAAAATCATAATTAGGCAATCATAATTTTTAATATATATATTTTTTTTATTTAATAAATCGAACGATTCAGATTTCGAAAATTCACTGTCCTAACATTGGGCTTCAATTTAGAGTTTTTATTCCAAACACAGAATTTTCGAAATTAATTTTTTGATATATCTTCATATAATTCGACCTGCAACGTCTATGTGTGTAAAGAATACTCTTTTTGTGATTAACCGAAAAAGAGTATACAGATTTGTTAACTTAATTAAATTTCTAAAGCGAAAAACTTCTCAATTCGCTTGAAGCATACAAATATTTCAGAGCCTCGGTGGCTCAGTGGTTAGACGCTCGGACTTCACCTCAGAGGTCCGGGGTTCGATCCCTGAGCCGGTA
>JAAAKG020172814.1:0-27177 GCA_010014905.2 Druon quercuslanigerum
TGAAAATGTTAAAATGCAAAAATTCGATTTTATGAAAAAAATTCTCCTGGTCACAAAAGTTATTATTATTAATAAACTCACGAGGTAATTTCCTCACGATTATAAAATTAAAAAAAATGGCAAAAAATATAAGTGTAGATTCTAGAAACAAATCTAAAATATCTCAATTGGGTCAAAAGTTATATAAGTTTAATGAAAACATTTTTTTTTGCAAAGCCAAAAATTCAAAATCACAAACCGAAAAAATACGTATCACCTATTTTCCTCTAGAAAACAACATATATCTTCCCCGAAAGATTCTGCAACTTCAAGTATATATCCTGCCTAATTTGAAATAGATTCGATCACAAAAAATAGAGGAGACAAAAGTTAGGAGTGTCAAGCTCTTCAGAATTCAACGAACTTTAATTTATAATAACAATTCAAAATTTCAACAAAATTGAAGGTTCTGGACATTTTTGAACCAAAAAAAGTGCATTTCCTCCCAGTGTGCGCCAGACCACAAACCACAGTAATTAACCATGTTTCTCATTTCGAAACCTTTATTTGCTCTTTACTGTCGGATTGTTTTAATAAACGTCTCAAAGTCACTTTATAATTCCTTAAATCCGGTGAACGTCTCTCGTAAATGAATCTGAACTCGAGGCTCATTACGAAGGAAATTGAGCTCAGCGAGTCGGAAATTGCGATGAAAACGATAAATAGGCACGCATTAGTCCACCGCATTACCGGTAGACGCCGAACTGTTTGAAACTGTTGGGCACGGATCAGAAACACGATGGCCGCCTGTCGCGAGACAGATAACGATATGTCTACACATACGTGTCCAATACATACATACGAGTGTACATATAATTCAGGTTCTATGTGTGGATCCACGAAACAACATCGACATGCACCTGATGTGATCGTGACGTATTTCCTGTGGATTACATCCCAGTACTGACGCGACGCGACGGTCTCATTCGCCAGAGGGCCATTCGTCAATCCTTTGGGTCACGTGTGTCACTCGCTCACCCGTGTCACGCGTCAATCACTATTGATCATCCCCTCGCCGCGCCGCGCCAGTAGCCTAACAGAATGCCTAATAAGCTTGTCCAGTTTCCTACTTGTAGCAGATATCCCAATACCGCCCGCACGGCGACCGCTATTTATCTTTTTTTTTTTTATATAAACCAAAAGGTAGAAATTGCAAAGTTAGACTTGGTTCTTTTTGAAAATTAGGTTCGGTTAGCAGCTGTTATTCAATTTTTAGTATCTCTTCTCTCAGGTGTTGAGATAAAAATACTAGAATAATTTTCAAACAATTAAAAGAAAAAAATCTGCTCTTCTTCATGATACATTTGCCTCCCGATTTGCGCTCGATAATGTAATAATCGTGCGCTTCGCGTTCGACGATATATTCGCCTCACACTACGCGCTCGGTCTTTGTATTTAACCATCATCTTTGCGCAAGCCTTTTAAAACTAAAGGTCAATGCATCGGCAATTGTCATTTGGTGATTGTGAATTCTCTTCTTTTAAAGCTCCTTCGGCTTCAACTACCACATTCTCATCACGTATGTCATGCTTCCCACTTGATTTCGTCGAAAATGCGAACTTTTCTAGATTATTACTCTTGTTCTTAGGTTTCTTGACAAGGAAATATTGAATATTAATTTTTAGATGTTTATTTTTGTTTGTCTACTGGTCTAAATCAATATTATTTGAATATTGATAAATCTTTTAAGTTGTAAAAAATGGTCTCCATCTCTGCTGGGATATAAACCTAGGACGTCATTCTTCATACTTGTAAGATTTTTCTTTTTCGAAACATGAAAATCATATTTTTATCTTTGATCTTAGGTTTCTTGGCCAGGGAATATTAATTAATAATTTTTAGATGTTAATTTTTGTTTTTCTACTGGTCTAAATCAATATTATTTAAATATTGATAAATCTTGAAGGTTATGAAATTAGATTATGTACAACTCTATTTAATCAAATGTATATTATATTATGTACCTTGGTCTGGGACTGCTTATTCAGACTCTTAAAAATCCTTGGAGTCAAAATTTCGCGGCCAGATACGTGTGAATGCTACAGTTACTCCATTGCAGTGTTTGAGTCACACCATAGAAGTCAGCAGCTTGACTCTTTCCATTGTTCTGACTCTGTCACACCAAATTATAGTGGCTCTTGTCACACCAAATAGGCGTGACCATGCCTGTCACACCAACAGGTGCGATGTGTACATCTGACTTTGTGATGGTAAGTGTCTTGCAATTATTATTATATATAGTGTGCCATTAGTGTAGGAGAAAGCTATGAGTTTTTTAGGAGGTATTTTTATCCCATAAAACGTTCAACAACGACGCACTCTACTCACAGTTGGATAAGGATACATTTCAAATATTCTGTTTAACCTTTTACTAAAAGTATTAAACTGTCCAGAAGGGGTTGAACAACGTATCATGTATACTATACAAAATAATTTAATCTGATTTTTGTTCTTATATTCTTTTAGCGTTTATCTACTCTTAAAATAATTAATTAAATCAATTCAATACACACAATTTGAAGTCACCAGTCACACCGTTTGGAGCGACCAGCCAGATCATTTGGTGTGACTAGTCACACCATGTACAGTGACCAGTCACACCATTAGGTGTGACCAGTCACACAATTTATAGAGTGAGCAGTCACTCCAAGCCATACAGTCATTTTTTACTCCAACTAAATGTTAAGCTCCACTCCAAAGCGAAAAACTCATTTCTAGCTTGAAAGTGGAGTGATTATTCACAGCATTGCAGTAGGATCTGACTCCAAGAGATTTAGAAAGAATCTTGAGAAATAAAGTACAAATCTCCTTTTCATTGATTAATTTAATATTTGTTTCTTATTTCACATTAAATTTTATTCTTAGCCATCCTAATAAGTGTATATTATTTCAATAAATTTATATTATTAGCATTCATTATTAGAACAAAATTATTTTTATTGACTTATTTTTATAATAAAAATAAATGCTTATTCTATTAAAACAAAAACTATTATTAAACATTTTACTGCAACTTGTGTCATTTTTTCATAAATTTATTTTTTGTTTATATTTAATGTAGATGTAATTTAGTAGAAAATTGTCGTAAAATAAAATGTTATTGTATCTTAAGTCTTTTTTCAAAAAGTTTTTTTTTTTAAATAAATATATTTTTATAACCAGAGTTTATAAAAAAAGATCTAGATATTTTTTTGGTTACACAACTTTTGTCTGTGTCTTTTTATGAAAAATTAAAATTTTTAATTTGAAATAACGTGTCCTCTCAAAAAGTATTCAGGATAAATTTGAATAAGTTTTCGCTAATTTTTGAAAGACCCATTTTTGTCTATTTACTTTTTTCAATAATTTTTTTTTAAACAAATTTCTAGACCTTTTCAGGGCGCGAAATTTTAGTTTATTCTTTTTTTTACGTATCTTGCCTAATTTGACCCCAAAATGGAATTTTTGATTTCTCATTATTTTTTGTATGATCAAAACTTGAATTTTCAACTTTTCGATAAAATTCAAAAGGTTCTTATGATAATCTTTCGGGGCTATGAAAAATCAAAGTTTTTCTTTTCTTAATTTTTTGGCATATCGTGCGTTCTTTGGCTTAAAATGTTAATTTTGGTTTATTCTTTTTTTTGTTTTTGAAAATGCTATAACTCTGATAATTTTCTCTTTATCAAAAAATATCATTATGATAAATTGTTCGAGTTTCCAAAAACTACAAATAATCGTAATAGAATTTTTAAATTTTGAAAAAAGTCTCAAATATTTTATAAATTCGCTCACTTTTTGAATTTTGATCCAAAATTGCTCATTTACGAACTTGTTCTTTCTTTTTAGGCCTTAAAAATTTGTGCCAAAGCAGAAGCCAACCTGAACGATATTTCGAAGATTATATTTTCTACAGAATACAGAATTTTTAAATGAGATTAAAATCAAATTTAAAATCCAATGTTACGTCCAATAAAAGTTAATGTGCGGAAATCCTAAAAATTAAGCCAAAAAAACGAATTTAGAAAACCACCATAAAATGTTCTTATTTCAATTTCGAACAAAATAAAAAATTTCCAAAAGAAGAAAAGAAAAAATTATTCTTTTTTTTTTGACAAACATAAATAAGAGGAATTAGGGAGAGAGCATCGTGGTTTCGTTGCTGTTCCTGCCAGCTCAAATTTTTCTTGCCTTGATATGAGTGCCGAAACGTATAATTGTTTGTTGCCTTCTCATTTTTCTTTTTTTTTATTTTGGTGAAAAAATGATTTTTTAAATTTGTTTTCTAGGAAAATTTTTATCTTTTTTCAAATTGTAAAAAGAACATTTTATGGGGGTTCTTTAAATTTGGTCGATACATTTTGGTTTCATTTTCAGAAATTCTGTGAAATATTTCTTAAATCTTTTATATTCGTTTGAAATCACTAAAATATCTAAAACAGTGAAATTTTAAAAAATCTATTAAATGTTTCGAAATCTTTAAAATTCTTCCATTCTTTTGAAATTATTACAATTTTTGTATGAAATCTTTGAAACTTTTGCGAAATATTTTAATTTATGAAATAATAGTATATAATAACATTTTAATTTACGAAAATTGGAAATTGTTGAAAATCTTTGAAACGTTTCAAATTCTTATAAATCCTCTTAAAATCCTAGCAATCTTTTCAAAGTTTTAAAATCTTTATGAAATCTTCGAATTCTAAATTACACGTCTTTTTTACATTTTTTGAAATTTTTATAAAATGTTCGAAATCTTTGTGAAATCTTTTAAAATTTTTGTGAAATATTTCTTAGATAATTGCTTGTAAAATCTGTTTTATTACTTGAAATCACTGAATTATTGAAATCTTTTGTAAATCTTCTTAAATGTTTAAAAAACTCTTGAAATCGTTTCAAATCTATGAATTTTTTTGAAATTTTTAAAATCCGCGTAATTTTTGTGAGACTCGCCTAGCAAGAGAGTTTCATCTCCGGAGAGTCGTGGGACCGGTACCTCTAGTGAAAAAGGTTCTCTAAGTACTTAAGGATATTCCTCTTGGTGGTTCGGAACCCACCTCAAACTGTAGGTCCCCCTCCCAGCACCAAGTAAGTGTGTGGGAGGTGTGTAAAGCAGAGGGAAGATGTTGCAAGAAAAATGTACACCCTTAGGGTACACATTAGAAGCTTCCATCCATCCATCCAGAAATTCTGCACAATTGGAAGAAATGAGAAGAAATTCAAATTTGAACATTTTTGTCTTTCTTTAAGGGTTTTATAGCTTTCCGTCATACCGTTCTGCCTTACTTTTCCCCAAGGATGGGCAGTAACTGGATGTGAGGGAATATGTGTAGAAAAAGAAGGGAAGTGAAAGCAAAAGTAAGTAAGTAAAAGTAAGTAAGTGGAAAAAGTGAGAGGGAATGAGAGGGAATGAGGAGAAAAGAAATAAAGGTCTTAAAGGAAAATAAAGGTGAGGGTTGAATGAGAATGGAGAGAAGAATAGGAGAAAAGATATTCGGGACGGGCGGCAAAATGAAGGGACATTAGGGGGAGTGACTGAAAATAAGAGAAGGAGGAGTAAATAGAAATGGAGGGAGCGGAATGAGGATAATAAAGGCAGATTATGGTAGTCAAAGGATGGGAAATGAAAGAAAATGAAGGGAGGAAACTATTGGAAGGGAAATCAGATGAGGGTAATTATTTAAAGTAAGGGGAAATGACAGAAGAGAAAGTAAAAAAAGTAATAATGAGTGGTAGGAAAGCATGAAGAGTGGTGTTCAGAAAAAGTGCGATAGAATGATGAAAGGGAAAGTAAATGAAGTGGAGAAGCGGAACTAAGAAGTGAAAATAAATGAAGGCGTAGATAAAATAAGAAGAAATTTGGGTTCGGGAAGAAAAATAAGGAGAGAAAGAAGTAAATAAAGGACAAGATGTAAAGGCGGGGAAACTATGGTTAAAGTGTAGGAAGGACAAGTTAAGAAAATAAGGGAAAATAAGTGTGCGTGATTAGCGAAATTAAGGAGAAATTATAAGAAAATAATTAGGGAAAGTGGGCGCAAATGAAGGGAAAGTAGGGGCAGTAGGGGGGTAATGTGATAAGTAATGGAAAATGAAGAGAGGAAGGGTAGGGGAAATAAGGGTAGGGGAAGTAGGAGAAGTATGTTGAGGTAAAATATAATGTAAGGAAGTAAGGGAATGAAAGTATTAGCTGTGGAAATAAGGAGGGGGGAAGTAGATGAGGAAAAAGTTGGGAAAGGAGAAGACTTAACTGTTAAAGTGTGGGAAGGAAAATTAGTGGAATATAGAGGGATTTGGAAAGGGCAAGGTTTAGAAAACTTTTCATGTAGACGCACGGCAAATACATTGGGTAATTTAAAAAAAATTTATAATGCAGTTTTGAAGAAATATTTTTGAAAAAAAAACCGTTTCCAAAAATTTATGGATTTTTTTAAAACAAACTTTTAAGCTCAATTTTTGAAAAAAGATTTACTTTTTATCTAATTTTTGTTGAGTAGAAGACTTACATTTTCGCGAAATAATTAAAAACGTACGCAACCAGTGGGGCAAAATCATTTTTTTTGTTGACAAATGAGTCTAGAGCTTATAATTTTTATCCGATTTCAGAATTTTTTGCAGAATCAAAGTTAATGAAATTTCAAAGACTTTTTAGACAGACAATTTTTCAGTTTGGTTTTTATTAATTAATAATTCAACAACCAAGTTGACTTTTTTTTTAAAAAATCCCATTTCCTTTCAACTACTTATATTTTGACAAAAAATCATAAATCAGTAAAAGCACTCTTTAAAAATTAATATTGAGCAGGTTAAATATTTCAAAAAATGTTTTTTTTTACATTCATTTGCTTACAAGCAGTTGAATTGTGAATTAGTTTATGGATTTGCAAAAAAAAAAATACAATTATTATTGTCTGGTAATGTATATAAAGCGCAGGATTTTTCTAAGTTATTTAAATCGATTCCCTTGAAAAAAAATTGTCGGTTAAAATTTTACGAAAATCTGAATTTTTTATCTAGTTCATTAAGCAATTAACAATTATTATCAGAAATTACAAAATTCAACATATTATTCATTCCAGGTAAATTTTTGATAAATTTTGTTAAAGAAAGTATTTAGTAGCATGAAATAACAAAAATATGCATTTTTTATCAAATTTATTTATAATATTACCAACTACATTAGGTTTTTTAATAATAAATCAGTATTGTTTTCACTTATGAATATTAAAAATAGTTATAATATTGATTAATATTAAAAAATAATAGTTAATATGAAAAAGAACAAATTGTTTTAAATATTGTAACCTACTGAATATTATTTTGAAGGAAATTCTTTACCTTGATCGGATTTTAAATAAGAAAATTTTAATTTCCACTTTTCTATCAAATGAATATTATTGAATTCTGTTAAATTCCATGATTTCTTAAATTATTCGAATTCTTAAATATTTCTGAGTATAAAAAATATATATTTTTTTTAAAATTTAGAATAATTTTGAATTTTATTACATTCATCTGAATGACTTCTGAATTTATCACATCCTTTTTTAATTCTTTAGAATTCACCTTAGTGTAACAAAAATTCCATTGAATTTTTTGAATTCCACTGAATCCTTTCATATTCAGTTGACATTTTGAGACTTTTAAATTAAATCAGCGTGCATGTCAAAAATATTCGTCATTAACGGCTTGACGGTAGTTATTAATAAAATAAATAAACTTTTGCTCTTTTAAAATTTAAATTATTCACTTTTTTAAAGGATTGCATTAAAATTATATTCAAACCGCCTTAAAATAATTTTTTTAGAGTAGAGGTAGAAATAGTAGTTTTTGAAAATGTTAAAAAAATCTAAATTTAAAAAAAATTCTTGTTCGAAAAAGTGGTATTTTGTTTTAATAGAAATTTTCCATTCAATAAAAATATTTTTATTTATTGCTAGAGTTACTTTTAAAGCTCTTTTTAATTAATTAAAAAAAAAAGTAATTTTTGAACTGCCGTGGGCTCCAAATATTAAATCCTCTTCTGGAACATTTTTTTCATCGCAATATAATTTATATCTTTGAGCCTTAAATATTTAAAAAATGTTAATAAAATGAGTTAACAATTTTTAGTTCAAAAATTGTAGTTTAGGGAACGTGAATAAAAAAATATCTTTTTGATCCATGTCACTAGCAATCATCCTAGGTAAAAAGTTTTACAAACTTATCACACGATACAGTTCACACAAGGATCACATCTCGGAATAAAAGCTCTCCACCTTAAATTTCAATAAATTTGAAAAAACTAAAAAAATAATCCTGAAAAAGAGCCCGTACCGGAGTAATAATCGTGAGGTCATTACAATTTACCATTGCCAGATATCGGAGGAATATTTTAACTTGCGCGACAGGAGTTTCTCATTCCTTCCACATAATGAGTTCGAGTTGGAATTTTTGCGAGCTTCGATGCCCTTAATTTCCATTGGCCTGGCGCGCTTCGTTCTCTGTAGTCGATCGAGCATGCACAGTAGTTCCGCACCTCGCTGTACGTATTTCTTTCATGCGGTACGTCGTGCCCATCCACTTGAATAGCTCCGACGGCGAATCGCCAGGAGAATCGAGAAGTCGAAATGGAAATTTACGAGGTACCTCTAGGATAGATACTCAGTCTACGGAGCAGCTTTTAGGGCAATGGGTCGTGCATTCTTTCCGGAGAGGTACCCTCCATCCATTTCGCGCTTTCCGATTAACGTTCATGTTCGTCCTTCCCCTGTCGAGCTTATTTTGAAGAAGGAAAGATTTCCCAACCTCTTCTTCACTAATGGATTTCATTATTCTGATCTACTTCGGTTTTGAAAAATAAATAATCAAAGTAGGAAAGATGTTTTCTTCTCTCTTACTTTTCAACTCCTTACCTACTTCCTGCAGCTTATCCGTATTTACCCTCCTTAACTCTCACCTATCCATCCTTACTCCATCTGCACCTACTTCCCTCTGTTTACACTCCGATTATTTCCACTGCACATCCATGCACATATAGCCTACTTTCTCTTCCATCACTTTTTCTCTTTATCACCCATCTCTTTTACCCTCTCTTTCACCTCTATTTTGACTTGACCATCCCTTATTAACAACCCTTAGTTCCATCTACTCAACCCTACTTTCCGACCATTCTCCTCATTTAGCTCATCTCTACACCACCAGCACTTACTTCTTAATCCTTTTACATGTATCGCTTCACCTTCCCTCCCCATAACTACTCTACAAGAGAAGTTATATTAGTTTTGCTCTCTTCTGCACTAATGGTTTTCATTATTTTGATCTACTTCAGTTTTGAAAAATACGTAATCAAAGTAGGACAGATATTTTTCCATCTCTTGCTTCTCATCTCCTTACCTACTTCCTTCCGCTTATCTGTACATCCCCTCCTTAACTCTCACCTATCAATCCTTACTCCATCGGCCCTCACTTTCCTCTCCTTAAACTCCGATTAATCCTACTTTATATCCATACACCTATCGCCTACTTTCTCTTACATCAGTTTTCCTCTCTTCTACCCCTCTCTTCTACACTCTCTTCCACTCTCTCTTTTCACTTGCTCCTCCCTTATTAGCAATCCTTAGTTCAATCTCCTTAAGCCTACTTTCCCTCCATTCCCCTAATTTAGCCAATCTATACACCACCAGCACTTACTTCTTAGTCCTTTTACATTCAACGCTTTACCTTGTCTTTCCTTAACTTCTCTATAAGAGAAGTTATATTAGTTTTTCTCTCATATAGCTCTTCGTTTGATTCCCCTTCGCTTATATCCCACCCCTACTTCCATTCCCTTCACTCTGCTTTCCTTCCCCCTCTTAGTTTTCCATCCCATTAAGATATGTACTCACTTCTCCTTTAGTTTTAATTTTCCTTTAATTTCCTTTTATTTGATCACATCTCCTATCACTTCCCCTTCCCTCTCCTACATACCTCACCAACTTTCCTTTCAGTTACTATCTCTCCTCGACTCCTCTCCTCTTTTTACTACTTCCCTCATTACCCTCATTTTTGTTCTCCTCAGCTACTTTTTTACTTCTCTTCCACCTATTCCATACCCTACTTCCATTCCATCAAACCTACATTCCCTCTTACCCTCTCACTTCCTATCCCAACACAATCTAAACTCACCTCCCCTTCTTTTACTCCTTATCAATTTCCCTTCCCATTTCCCTTCTTTAACTGAAAATTTAACTATTGCAATTATAGATTTATCATTTTAGCTGGAAACTTATCTTTTTAGTTGCAAGTTTATCTATTTTACTGAAAATTAGTCCTCTTTATTGGGAAATTCAATTATCTGAGTAAAAGCTTAACTAGAGCTAAAGTTATTTTTTTCGGTTTGAAGGTTCATCTTATTGGTTGAAAATTAAAATATGTTGTCGCAAATTCATTTTTTGTTTTTGTTTAAAATGAATTTTTTAAACTGAAAATGTAACTTTTCAATTGTTGGTTGAAAAATTCATCTTGTCACTTTAAAATTCGTCTTTTTCGACAAAAGACTAATTTTTTTTTATTTAATGTTTCCCCTTTTTTGTTTAAATACAGAAGTGCTGAGTTGGGTAATAATTTTTTTATTACAAATTCAACTGTTTTACAGTAAAATAGACTTTTTGTTTAAAAGTTGTACGTAACAAAAAAATTTTTGTTGAAAATTCGGATTTTTGTTTAGAGAAGTAATTAATTAAGTTTAAAACTTAAATGTTTTGTTGATTAATTTATTAGTTTTTTTACTGAAAAATTAACTTTTCATTTATTAGTTTTAAATTCATTGGTTTTCTTTAAAATTCAATTGTCAAGCTAAGAATAAATTTATTAGGTCAGTTTAATTAGAAATTAAATTACTTAAATACAAATAAAAATATTTTATTGATAAACATTTTTATCGAAGATTTAATTCTTAGGATTAAAATTTGAAATTTGAATTCTAAAAATGTAAATATTCCATTTTTGGTTGAAAAATTCATCTTATTAGTTTAAAAATCGTCTTTTTGGATAGAAGACTACTTTTTATTTGTTGGAAGGTTCCCCTTTTTTGTTTGAAAACGGAACAGCTGAGTTGGGTATTAATTTTTTAAATACAAATTTAACAGTTTTACCGTAAAATAGTCTTTTCGTGTAAAAGTTCAACTTGAATAAAAAATCTTTGTTCAAAATTCGTATTGTTGTTAAGAAAATTAATTAATTAAGTTAAAAATTTAAATGTTTTATTGTATTTTTGTTAGTTTTTCTACTGAAAAAATAACTTTTCACTTTTTGGTTTTAAATTCATTGAGTTAGTTTAAAATTCAACGTTCAAGCTTAAAATTAATTTATTTTGTCAATTTAATTGGAAATTCAATAATTTAAATAAAAATAAAAATATTTTATTAACAAACATTTTTATCGAACATTGAATTCTTAGGATTAAAATTTGAAATTTGAATTCTAAAAATGTAAATATTCCATTTTTGGTTTAAAAATTCATCTTATTAGTTTAAAAATCGTCTTTTTGGATATAAGACTAATTTTTATTTGTTGGAAGTTTTCCCTTTTTTGTTTAAAAACGGAACAGCTGTGTTAGGTATTAATTTTTTAAATACAAATTTAACTGTTTTACAGTAAAATAGTCTTTTCCTTTAAAAGTTTAACCATTTGAATCAACTTTTTTTTCTTGACTAATAAATGTTTGATTGTTGAAAATTCGTATTGTTGTTTAGAAAATAAATTAATTAAGTTGAAAATTTAAATGTTTTGTTGGGTTTTTTGTAAGTTTCTTTACTGGAAAATTAAATTTTCATTTTTTGGTTTTAAATTCATTGGTTTAGTTTAAAATTCTGCTGTCAAGCTGAGAATTAATTTATTTTGTCAATTTAATTGAAAATGCAACAACTTGAATAAAAATAAAAATATTTTATTAACAAACATTTTCATCGAAAATTTAATTCTTAGGATTAAAATTTAACTATTTTCTCGAAAAATGGTTTTGTTTTTGTTTGACATTAATTTTTTAAACGAAAATGTGAGCTTTCCATTTCAGGTTAAAAGTGCATGCATCCTTTTAGTTTGAATTTCGTCTTTTTTGGTAGAAGAAAGTTTTTTTTGTTTTAATATTTCCCTTTTTCGTTTAAAATTGCAATAGCAATAAGTTTTGAATTATCTTGAAATTTTTTAAAAAACTTTTTAATATATCCTACTCTTCTTTCCATCTATTAAAAATGAATAATTGTTCAATGGTTATTCTTTTAAACCTATTCAACACAAATTTTTCTTATTGAAAGCCGTTAAACTGCAAAAAATTGATCAGTTTAAAAAAAAAAACGTCCAAACCGTTCCACAGGTTCATCCGGAATCGTATTATGAACCAAAAAATGCACATCTCCCCACTCTGCACCGCCCCTTGATCTGTTGCCTAATTTAAGTACAGTCCCAAAGGCGAAGGATAAAAAAAACAGGGAGTACAAATGAATATACTAACCCCACTCTTAAATCCTCTTCCAACAAAATATACACTCATGTTCCTCAATCTCGGCAGTACAAAAGAGAAGACTCGAGACCACAATCTGAAAGTCAAGCAAGAGGACTCTCCTGGACACAGACAATCAAGTTGCTGAAGAGCGAAAGCGGACAGACAAGCAAACGAATTGAGAAGAATGAGCGAAGGAAGATATTAAGGAAGACGAGGAACACAAAGGCTGCGAAAATTATCGCGGGAAGCGATCGAAAACGAATGCTGATACGAAACGGTGGAGGAATAAGAAAACCAAGTACGTCAGAGAGGGGGGGGGGGGGGAAAACCAAAAGGAGAGAGAGAGCAATAAAAAAAAGGAGGAAGAAGGGAAGAAATAAAGGGGGAAAGAGAGAGGCGCACTAGCGCTTTGCGCGGCCTTCGCTGTTGTCGAATACGAATGGCCGAATTATGAAAATGACTCCGTGTGACGCGGCACCCACCCCCTGGCTCAGAGAGATAGCTTCAAGCAATAAACATACCCGCCTCCATGCCAGTTAAGGGCTGCGGAAGAGCGAGAGAGACACGTGTATGTAGTTTCAGAGGGTGGCTGTGAAGGAGTGGGGGGGGGGGGTCCAGGGAGCAACTGAGCAACCGAAGAATAGGGATGGAGGACCCCTATATATACCTAAATGGATACAGTCTTTTCCGAATCGTGCTTTACACTTGTAATCTTTCTCACCCGCGACTCGTCATGAATATTGATTTCTAATTTTTACGGTCACAGGGTTTGTATCTTGGTTCCCAATATACTACGACAAAGTACGACCTAATACCAGCGGCAATTATCTGCACTTATTTTTTAAGCTCTTGCATAAGTTTGTTAATATTTATAATATTCGAATGAAATTATGTTTATTAGAATGCTGCCGTACTTTTAAAATATTGAAGAAGATGTTGAAGAAGAAGGATGTTAAAAATGTTTGGAATTCTGCAACAATTCTAAAAGCCTTCTACAATACAAGCGTAAGGTAAGATTACAACCGTGGCATTGGAATGACGAAATTGCAATACATGTATTAGAGCGTTTGTAAGGTGAATTAATGGAATTCAAGGAAGTCACAGAGTTCACCAAATTGAAGGAATTCCCGGAATTTACGAAATAAATTAAATTCACGGAATTCATAACTTTCACGAAATTCATAACATTCACGGAATGCACGAAAATAATTAAATTTACAGAATTTATGGAAATGAAGAAATTTCTGAAGTCCACAGAAGTCACGGAATTTGTAATATTCATGAAATTCAAGATGCTAACGAAGTTTATGGCATTCAAGAAATTCACGGAACGAATCGAATTCAAGGAACTCATGGAATTCAAGAAATTTAAGGAATTCAAGGAAATAATGGAATTGGAATTCGCGAAATTCATGGAATTCATTGAACTGAAGGAATTCATTGAATTCACGAGATTGAAGGAATTCATAGCATTCATTGAATTAAAGGAATTTATGGAATTCAATTAATAAATCAAAGAATTCAGTGGATTTGCTGAATTTACAAAATTCATCGAATTTATGGAATTTACGGATTTCACGAAATCCACGGAATACATGGAATTTACGAAATTTGCGGCATACGCTTAATTTATGAAATGCACGGAATTCACAGAATTTAGGAAATGTATTAAATTCACGGAATTCGTAGCATTCATGGAATTCGAAGAATTTAAAAATTATAGAATTATAAAATTTACAGAATTTATGGAAATGAAGGAATTTTTAAAGTCTACAGAAGTCACGGAATTTTCAGAATTCATGAAATTCAAGATACTCACGAAATTTATGGTATTCATGAAATTCACGGAATTAATCGAATTCAAGGAATTCATGGAGTTCAAGAAATTCAAGAAATTTAAGAAAATCATTGCATTTAAGGAATGTGCGAAATTCATGGAATTAAAGGAATATGCAAAATTCATGGCATTCCTTGTATTCGCGAAATTCATGGAATGCATGGAATTCATTGAAATGAAGAAATTCATGGAATTCATTGAATTGAAGAAATTCATGGAATTCAATTAAATAAAGGAATTCAGTGTATTTGCGAAATTAAAAAAATTCATCGAATTAATGGAATTTACGTATTTCATGAAATCCACGAAATTCATGGAATTTACGAAATTTGCAGCATATGCTTAATTTATAGAATTCACGGAACTCACAGAATGCTCCTCATTTATGGAATTCAAAGAATTCACGGAGTTCATCAAGTTCAAGTGTCTCTAGGAATTCACGAAATGAATTAAATTCACAGAATTCATCGCATTCTCGGAATTCATAGAAATAATGAGATTTACAGAATTTATGGAAATAAATGAATTTTGGATATCCACAGAAGTCACGGAATTTGCAGAATTCATGAAATTCAAGATACTCACGAAATTTATGGAATTCATGAAATTCACGGAATTATTCAAATTCAAGGAGTTTATGGAATTCAAGAAATTTAAGGAATTCAAGGAATTCAATGTATTCGCGGAATTTATTGAATTAAAGGAATTCATGGAATTCACTGAATTGAAGGTATTAGAGAAATTCAATTAAATCAAGGAATTCCCTGGATTTGCGGAATTCATAAAATTCATCGAATGTATGTAATTGACGGGTTTCAGGAAATCCACGGAATTCATGGAATTTACGAAATTTGCGGCTATACGCTTACTTTACGGAATTAATGCAATTCACAGAATGCTCTTCATTTACGGAATTCAAGAAATTTACGAAATTAATGGAATTCAAGGAATTTACGGAATATATGGAGTTCAAGAAATTCGTGGAAATCCCTAAAGTCCATGCATGCCGCGGATTGCGCGATTTCATTGAATTTCATTAACTCATTGAATTTCATGAATTCTTAAAATTCCGCGAATTCCATGAATTCCCTGATTTTCTTGAATTTCGTTAATTTCTTCAATTCGTTTAATTCCGTGAATCCAGAAATCCCATGAATTCCTTAAGTTCCTTAAATTCGGCGAATTCCATTAATTCCGTAAATTTCATAAATTCCATTAATTCAATAACTTCCGTTAATTCCATGAATTCCGGGAATTCCATTTTTCTTGGATAAAAATGCAACAGTTTGGTTTAAAAATTTAACGAAGTTGTCGAAAAGTTATACTTTTTGATGCAAAATTCAACAATTTAAAAGAGAATTAACTAATTGTTTATAATTCTCCTTTTGGTGTACAAAAGTGAACTGGAATCTTCTTTGAATAAAAAATGATATATTTTTAAAGGTTTTCTTTTAACAATTTATGTGTTTTAGAGAAAATTTCATCTGTCTTAAAAAAAATGCAACTATTTGTTTGAGAATTCAACTCTTTTTCGAAAGCTTGCCTTGAGCTATTTCGACGAAAATTTACTTGAAGAGATATTTCATCTTTCACAGATATAAATGCAATTATTTGATAAAAAAAATCAAATTTAAAATTAAAACTTGTAGTTTTTCATTTTTAATTTCTCTGTTTAAGTATAAATTATTAAAAGTCATACTTTTTGGTTAAAAATGGGCGTTTTTGGTTGAAAAATTCAATTTATTACATAGAGACTTATTTCTGGTTTGAAAAATCGTATTTTGATAGTGAAAAGTCAATTGAGATCTTTCTAAACAGAAACTCTACTAGTCTTTTCAAAATTCAGCTTTTTGATTTGAATAATCATGTTTTCATAACTATTTTGTTTGAGACATATCGTTGAACCAATTTTGAAGATTGATGTTTTTGAGTTGAAGATCCTTTTTTTCGGCTTAAATACATCAGTTTCGTGAAAAATTAAATTTTTTCTGTAAAGTCATATTTTTGGTTTCAAAATTCAGTTTTTGTAGAGAAAATTCTTCTTTTGGATAAAAGGTACGACAATTTTGATAAACTTTTATTTCTTTCTTGAGTGAAAAATTATTATCTGTTGAAAATTCGTCTTTTTCATTTTAATATTGATTATTATTATAATATTGATGAATTTCATATTTTTTAATTGAAATATAGAGTATAATACTGTTTTATTGGGCATTTATCTTTTTAGTTTGAATATTCAAGTATTTATTGAAAAGCCCTCTTTTATAGTAGAAAAGACTTTTTTTGTTTAAAATAAATGAATAAATTTGAAATTGGTAATAGAAATAACTGTTTTATTCCGTTTATAAAAGATTCTTTGTTAAAAAAATTACAAGAATAACAGAACAGTATTTGAATCTTAATAATCAAGGAAAATAAAAGATTAGTCAAGGAAAAGTAAGGGAATTTTGAAAATAATGTTCTCGGACAACCTTCCTAATTCTACTCGTAATAACTAGCAAAAAATTTGTCAAAAATAAAAGTTACGTTAAGTAATAAGGGGGACGGGGGTGAAATAATTTGTTATGGTTTGTTACAGGGAGGAGTAGGGGTCCTAGAGAGTACCTATAATCCGTTATGTAATTTATGTACTTTCCCTTATCTGTGGAAGAACTTACGAAAATAATTTTCCTCTTCATCGCCCGGATCATTAAACCATTTTTCTTGTCATTTTCTCCTGGCAGTTTCCGGAATACACTATAGGACCAAGCACGAACTACACTACTAGCGGAAATATAGTCTGCAATCCCATTTTTTGAGCCGTTCCTAAAGTTCCTGAATTTTCATAATATTAGAATAAAATTTGTGTTGAGTCAAATGGAAATATTGCCTAAAACTTTTTGTATATTTACTGATCTTCAGGAGAGGAACCTGAAGAAATAATGATTTTCCTCTTCACTGTCAGGATCCTTAAATTATTCTTCTTGTCAGTTTCTCTTGGCACTTTTCGCAATACATTGTACGACCAAAGACGAATTACACTACTAGCGGAAATAATCTGCAAACTCATTTTTTAAGCCGCTCCTAAAGTAGCTAAATTTTCATAATATTGGGATGAAATTTTTTAAGTCAAATGGAAATGTTGCCTAAAACTTTTTTCTATCTTTACTGATCTGTAGGAGAGAAACCTGAAAAAAAATAATTTTCTTGTTTACTTTCCAGACCATTAAATTATTCTTCTTGTCAGTTTCTCTTGGCAGTTCTCGCAAATCACTGTACGACCGAACACGAACTAGACTACTAGCGGAAGTAATCTGCAAACTAATTTTTTGAGCAGTTCCTAAAGTTCCTGAATTTTTATAATATTAGATTAAAATTTGTGTTGAGTCAAATGGAAATATTGCCTAAATTTTTTTGTATCTCTAATGATCTGTAGGATCAACATATATATACATCAACATATATATATACCTATATACACTGTAGGACCAAATTAAAACTACACTACTAGTAGAAATAATCTGCAAACTAATTACAATAAAATTTTTTATTCAAATGGAAATATTATTTAAAACTTGTTTTGTATCTTTACTGGACTGTAGGAGAGACAGCTGCGGAAATAATAATTTTCCTCTTCACTGTTCGAATTTTTAAATTATTTTTCTTGACAGTTTCTCTTGGCACTTCTCCTAGTAGATTGTACAACCAAACACGACCTACACTACTAGCGGATACATTCTAATTTTGAATTTTTTTTATTCTTGATTGAAAAATCTTTATTTGTTGAAAATTCGTATTGAAGGTTAGAAAATTTAATAGCTTAGAAGAAAATGTTACTGTTAAAGTGACTTCGTTTTTATTAGTTGTTTTACTGAGAACTTAACTTTTCGATTTTCTAAATCCATTTTGTCTTTTTGCTACAAGAATCATATTTTTCAATCCTAACCTTTTCTATTTAAGAACGCAACAGCTAAATTAGGAATTAACATTTGTAATAAAAAATTAACAGTTTAACAGAAAAATAGTCTTTTCTTTTCATCGTTTTTAGTTTAAAATTAAACTACCATGCTGAAAATTCATTTATTTTGTTATTTTAATTGGAAATCCAACTACTTCAATAGGACTAGAACTACTTTATTTTAAAAAAATCATCTATTTAGTTAAAGGTTAAGTTTTTGTCAAATTTTAAATTAGAGGGAGGTTATAGTTTAACTTAAAAAAATAAGTTAATTTATAATAATTTTAGTAATTATATTAATTTAAAATATATAAAATAATTTTTATGCAAAAAGAAATTATTTTCAAACATAAAAATTAATTTTAAATAAATAAGCTAAATTTAGAAGCAACATTCGCCTATATGAGTAAAAAATTAGTCTCCTTTTCTAAAAATTCATCATTTTGTTTAAAATGTCAACTATTTTGTTTTTGTATTTTGTTGTTAGTTTTTCTGTTGTTGAACATTATTTTTTCAACATTTGAAAATTCTTGTTAGGTTGAAAATTGATCTATTTTTCTAAAAATTTATTGAGTTTTGTTTTTGTTGAGAATTAATTTTCTTCACTTAAAATGCAAATACTCTTTTTTCTGTAAAAAATGAATCGCTTTTTATTAAAGATCAAGTATTTTGTTAAAAATTCGTAAGTTTTGGTAGAAAATTAATCTTCCTGGTGGAAAATATATCCTTTTGGAATAAAAATATAACTGTTTGGTTGTACTTTTGTTCAATCAAATTGTTTTTTACTGTGAATTTGAATCTTGTTTTTGGATGAAAATTAATTTTTTGTTCCAAATTCATATTTGTCGTTGGATGTTGAGTTAGTTTGGTAAAAAATTCAACTATTTCTTTAAAAATTAGAACACTTATTTGGAAATTTATTTATTCTTTTGAAAATCGTGTTTCTTTTTTTGTTAAAAATAAATTTTTCATTTGAAAATTTAGCTATTCCACTTTTTTTTAAATTTACTCTTTCATGAAGTTTAAAATAAAACTATTTGGTTAAAAAATTAAGAAATTAATAAAGCAAAAGTTTTTTTTTAAATACATGGAAAATTTAAGATTGTTTTCCATTTTATACGCGTGAATTATTGAGCGTATAAATTAAAGGATTTTTAATCTTTTAATGTGAATGAACGTGTTCAATTTTCTCTCATTTTTTAATTTTCATTTGCAGATAGGAAGTTGTTTTTTTCGATGTAGAATGGATAATATTTAAAAAATTGCAATGAAATAATTTTTAAATGGCCGATTTGGATATTTTTTTTAAAGCTAAAAAATTTCAAAGAAAACTTTCGATCCTGATTAGTTTTTCAATTTTTTTTATAAATAAATGAATATACATTTTAGAGATTTACATTATATAAATATATGACATCATGAAACAATAAACAAAGAAAGTTGAATGGAAAAAATATTTTAAGGAAAAAAATGTCTCTTGAGACTATTCTTGCTAATATTATAAACAAATTTAATAAACAAATGCATTGTTCAGGAATTTTTCGTTAGAAAAATTTGTTTTTTTCTCGATGTCAATTTTTTTCAATTAGGAACCTTACGATAATTTCAGAAAATTTATAATATGTTGATGAATTTTATGATTTTATCAAACAAATTTAATAACCAAATGCATTATTTAAGCAATTATAGACGAAAAAATATTTTTTTTTAATGTTAGTCCTTTTTATTAGGAACTTCATGATGATGTTTTTTTTTAACAAATTTAAGAAACAAGTGCATTGTTCCGGCATCTGTTGACGAAAAATATATTTTTTTAAATGTCAGTCCTTTTAATTGAGAATTTAATGTTAATTTCAGCAATAATCATAATTAGTTCATGAATTTTCATGTTGTTTTTAACAAATTTAATAAACAAATGCATTATTTGGGCATTGGTCGGCGGAAAAACTCATTTTTTTCAAATTTAATTAAAATTCAAATTTCAAATCAAATTAATTAAAATTAATTAAAATTAAATTAAAATTTCAAATTTATTTAAAAAATTCATTATTCGGGTATTTTTAGACGTAAATGCTCGTTTTTTTCTTAGTCACTTCTTTTCATTTTAAGTAAACTAGTTCTTTTTTTTCATTCATTACTTACAGTTGGCGAGTTTTTACGTCGAAAAATGCCCGAATAATGCATTTTTAAATGAAATTTGTTCAAGAAAAACATAAAATTAATGAACTAATTATGAATATTGCTGAAATTATCCTAAAGTTCCCAATTAAAAGGACTGACATTTAGAGCTGATGCTTAATAGATTTACATTATGTAAAGATAAACAAAAATTTTTTATAAACAAATTATTTGTTGAAAATTTGTTTTCTATCATTTTCAATTAATAAAAGTTTTTTTAAAGTTATATTGCAAGAAATTTGAATGCAAATAATATTTTAATGGAAAAATTTTCTCTTCAGACTATTCGTGCTAATATTATAAACAAATTTAACAAACAAATGCATTATTCAGGTATCTGTTGACGAAAAATATGTTTTTTTTCATTTTTTTTCTTTATTTCAGCCCTTTTAATTAAAAACTTCATGTTTATTTCAGCAATATTCCTAATAAGTTCATGAATTTTAATGATTTTTTAAACAAATTTAATAAACAAATGCATTATTTGAGCATTTGTCGAGGGTAAAACTCATTTTTTTCAGTGCCAGCCCTTTTAGTTGGAAACTGTACGATGATTTCAGTAACATTAGTAATTAGTTAATGAATTTTATGATTTTCTCAAACAAATTTAATTAAAAAATGCATTATTCGGGCATTTGTCAATGTAATTTGCCAACTGTAAGTTTAATTCAACTAGTTATGAATGTTACTGAAATTACCATAAAGTTCCCAATTATAGGACTAGCATTGAAACAAAAACGAGTTTTTCCGTCGACAAAATCCCAAATAAGGCATTTGTTTATTAAATTTGTTTAAAAAACAGTAAATTCAGCAACAAATTTTGAATTATTACGAAATTGTAATGCGCTTCCTAATTTAAAAAAATTGTGATCGAAAAAAACTAATTTTTCTGACGACAAATGCCTGCAAAATGCATTTGTTTGTTAAATTTGTTTATAATATTAAGAAGAATATTTTCAAAAGAAATTTTTTTCATTAAAATATTATTTCCATTCAAATTTCTTTCAATATAACTTTAAAAAACATTCATTCATTGAAAATTATAGAAAACACATTTTCAACAAATAATTTGTTTATAATTTTTGTTTGTTTATTGTGTCAAAATAAAATATCTTTGCATAATGTAAATCTATGAAACGTCGGCGGAACAGAAATTTTCCTATTGTCGTCGATCACCGGGAACGTGAAGTAGAAAAAATTGTCATTTTTTTCGTAATATTTATTTATTTATAAAAAAATGGAAAAACTAAATTAAAAATCTGGCTCAACAACTTTCTTTAAAATTTTATCACCTTTAAAAAAAATCTAAATCATATTTGGAACCAAAAAATGTACTTTTCTCCCGTTGTGTGCCGACCTGATGCTCTTACCCACTAAGCTACACAGACACGACCGTTAATTTAATTACATTATAAATTTTCACAAAATATAAAATATCTGGAAAATTAATCTTACAGGTATAAATAATTAAGTCGGAATTGAACTTTTAAGAGTTGTGATAAAATTAATCTTATTTTTTTTGTAGCTTAGTGAGTAAGAGCATCTCAGACCGGCAATATGAAAGACGTGGGTTCGAATCCCAGTGGAGCTTAAGAGCAATCTTTCACAATTTAGAATTAAAACTCAATATTTTTTGCCCTATACAAAAAAAATTTTACTTTCCTCTAATTTAGTTCCCAGTTTATTACATTTATTAATAGATTCTTCTGAAAATGGTTTTAGTTTTTAGTAATTTTTTTGTAAACATTCTTCTAGCAGGCTTGATATTGAAATAAACAATTTAAATCAAATATCATTGAATTCGAATTATCTAAATGTCTTTTATGCTTCAGCTGCTTTGCAATTCAGAATAACTTGCATAAACTAAAATAAATATCCCAATAATTCGAACTCTCCTTTTTTGAACAGTATCTCTTCAACTATCTCTCTCCAGTGTCTTCAGCTGCTCCGTGTCTTACCTCTGCTCGGCGCAGCTTTACATGGTCGTCACTTATCGACATGTATTCGGCAATAAATTCAAATCCTCGTCCTCGTCCTCGTCCTCGTCTCGCCGATTCTCCTCTCTGGAATGAATCGTTCTGGGAATATGAAGAGACCAAGAAGAAAAAGAAGCAAAAGAAGAAATTACCGGGTTCTTATGTACCATCCCCCGCGATGAATCATGCAGATAAGCCGACTCACAGTGGAACAAAAATGGACTTTTTTCGACAAATCAGTCTGCTGCTTACAATTTTTATCCGATTTTGCAAGCTAATTAAATTTCGCACAGAAACTTTAGAGCTTATTCAAAAGACAATTTTTTCTATAAAAAACTCTGCGAAGAAGAAAATTCAGGAAAAGTATTTTTAACAAAAAAAAAAAAACGATTTTTCAATCAGAGAGATGAATTTTGATAGACATTTTTCAATCTTCAAAGACGAGATAAATTTTTTTTTTATTAATTAGGCTTTCAAACAAGTAGTTTAATTTTTTATCAGGAAATAGGCATTCTCTTTTATTTTAACTTTTTAATTTTAAATCGAAAACAGTTGAATTCAGTAAACAAGACGGATAAAAAGACAGAACAAACAATGCTTAAGACTTCAACAAAGAAAGGTTTTTTTCTGAATAAAGAAAAAAATTCGATCCGTATTCTATCAAAATATAGAATTTTCAAGTCAAAAAGTCGATCTAGAAACAAAAAAGTGAAATTTTTAATCTTCAAAGACAAGATCAACTTTTCTTTAATAATTAAGCGTTCAAAAAAGTAGTTAAATTTTTTGTATCAGAAAATAGGCATTCTCTTTTATTTTAATTTTTTCATTTTAAATCGAAAAAAGTCAAATTCAGTAAACAAGACGGATAAAAAGACAGAACAAAAAATGCTTAAAACTTCAACAAAGAAAGGTTTTTCTCCGAATAAAGAAAAAAATTCTTTACAAATTCTATCCAAATATATAATTTTCAAATCAAAAAGTCGATCTAGAAACAAAAAAGTGAAATTTTTAATCTTCAAAGACAAGATCAACTTTTCTATAATAAATAAGCGTTCAAAAAAGTAGTTTAATTTTGTATCAGAAAATAGGCATTCTCTTTTATTTTAATTTTTTAATTTTAAATCGAAAAAAGTCAAATTCAGTAAACAAGACGGATAAAAATCAGAACAAAATGCTTTAAACTTTAACAAAGAAAGGCTTTTTTTTCTGAAAGTAGAAAAAAATTCTAGCCATATTCTATTCAAATATACAAGTTTCAAGTCAAAAAGTTGATCTAGAAACAAAAAATTGAAATTTTTAATCTTTATAGACAAGATAAACTTTCTTTCATTAATTAGGCTTTCAAAATGTAGTTTAATATACAAGAAACATAAAAAGACAGAATAAAGGGCTTGAAAGTTTAACAAAGAAAGGTTTTTATATGAATAAAGAAAAAAATTCTATCCAATTATACAATGTTCAAGTCAAAAAGTCGATCTGGAAAAAGGGAAATTTTCTATTAAATAATTAAATCTCAACCAAAACAGTTAACGTTAACAGTTAACAGTTTAACCAAATAGTTAAATTTTCAACCATAAAGATTATTTTCTTGACAAAAGGCGAATTTTTAGGAAAATACTTTAATTTCTATCCATATAGACATATAGTTTAATATTCACTGCATAAAATTAATTTTTCAGCGTAAAATATGAAATTTAAAAAAAGAAAATTATATTTCTATCAAATCGTTAAATTCTAAGTCGAAAAAAATGTTTTCATACTTAAGAAAATTGTTTTGAGCAAATTAAATAAATTTTTAACTAAATATTGGACCATTCAAATTAAAGGACGATTTTTCGACAAAACAGTATAATTTTTATTAACATAATTAGATTTTATACCAAGAAGATTAATTTTTTACTCAGAAAGTCGAATTTCCAAAACATGAAATAAATTTTCAACCAAAAAGATTATTTTGTTATCAACAAAGATGAAAGACCAAATAATTAAATTTTTTAACTAAAAAGATCAATTTTTAATTAAACATGTCATTTAAATGAAACTGTTCATTTTCGACCCAAAAATATAAAGTTGAAAATATATAATTTTCCATCAAATAGTTGCATTTTACGCTAAACAATTATTTTTTAACCCAAACAAATTTCTTTGTTAACAAAATACATAAATTTGCAACTAAATTGTTAATATTTTAACCAAAAACATAAGTGTTTAAACAAAAAAGCCGAATTTTCAGAAAATTAATAAAATTTTGAAAAAATTAGTTGAATTACTGACCATAAAGATGATTTTTTAACCAACAAGGTTAATTTAGAAATAATTTAAATGTTTTGACAGTACTTAAAGTTTTAATTTAGAAAATGTAATTTTTAATGAAAAATATCAATTTTTAGCTCATAATTATAGTTTTGTACTGTCAGTTAAAACAATTAATTTTTAATTAAAAAAACAAGAGGATTTACATTCTGCCAAAAGAGGATGTTTTAAGATAATACATGAATTTTTCAAAAAACGAAGGAAAATTTTCAATCAAAAATATAATATAATTTTTAAAAAAATAGTTGAATCCTTAACTAAAACTGGTGAATTATTACCAATATAGTTCAATTTTCAACTAAAAGATTATTTTTTAACAAGTAGACGAATATTCAACAAAATGCATGAATTTGCAACAAAACATAAGAATTTTCAAACAAATGATTGATATTTTGAATTCAACTAAAATTTTTATTAACAAAAAGGCGAAGGAGTCTTATAAAAAGTAGTTTAATCCTCAATAAAAATTATTACAATGTTTATAAAAATATTCGAATCTTAAAAAAATCTTTAAAGAAAAAGAATCAATTTTTATTTCAAAATTTAATTTTCTGCCAAAAATGGTATAGTTGTGCTCAAGTTAAAAATATTAATATTTGATTTAAAAAATAAATTATGTTAAAAAAGAAAACTTTATAGTGTTAGTTATTATTGTATTTTTATTATTTTTATCAAGTTTTATTGACAGATTAATGGACAGAGTAAAAAATATAATTTTGCAATGCAAATATATCAATAAAATATGATTTTGCGCAAAAAGTTTTTTATTTTTGACTATTTAAATAATTTTTTCCCAAGAATTTAGTAATCAGATTATAGGATTTCGGAGAATTCAAGGAATTCAGAAATTCAGGCTATTAGGAAAATGTTTAATATTTCCAGAATTCAGTATATTTAATAAAAATTCATTATATTTAAGGAAAATTCAGAATATACAAAAAATTTAGATTATGCAAGGATGTCATGGAATTCGAGGAATCCAAATATTTCCAAGAATTTAGATCATTCAGGGAATTATCAGATTTCCAAGAATGTAGAGTATTCAGGGAATTCTAAGCTTTCCAAGAATTAAGACAATTCTTGGAATTCTGAAATTTCCAAAAATTTAGCGAATTCAGTGAATTTTGAAATTTTGTATTATCATCAGAGGTAGTTACCATCGATCAGTGTAGATAATATTCCAAAATCCGTGAAATAAGAAATCAGTACTATCGATCAAGTTAACTATTCAAATAACAGAAAATGCGTAGTCATTATTGGCTCCTTAAAAAATAAATTTAAAAAATGGTCTAAATTGAATTTTTTTGAACAAAGGTTAATTTACTTTACTTAACTGAAAACAGAATTACAGAACTTCCGATTTCCGATCAGGTGCTTATCAAATTAGACTATCAGAGAAATCAAAAGAAGAATAAGTTTTTAGATATAAACGCTATCTCAAGCCAGGATTTGGATTGATGATACGAGTAATTTAAGGGAATCTATTTTATCATCAGAGGCACTTACCATCGATCAGTGTAGATATCATTCCACAATCCGCGAAATTAGAATTCAATACTATCGATCAAGTTAACTCTTCAGATCACAGAAAATGCTTAGCGTCATTAACTCGTGGTCATTCGACACTAAAGTCGGCGTCAAAAATACGCGAACCTCACTTTGAACGTTCACCACTCGTTAAAAAAAAATCTCAAAAAATTCTAGCTAGGTAGACGTGAAAGCTTAAAGTCTCCCGCGTTAAACAATATGTATTTTGTTGTGCTACAAAATTTTTGCGCTAGAGCTGATGTGAAATGTTTCAAAAAACGAGGTTTTGAAGGCAATTTTTTTAGCCTCGACTTTCGAGACTTCCCAAAATCAGCTGGAAGTCTTGAAAAATATAAAAAAATTCAAAGACGCTTCTTAAGGTCTCTAGCATACAACGCAGTTTTCAGAATTTCGAAATATCAAATTGTTTGCTAATTACAGACCGTTTTCCAAAAAATCTTATATTGGCCAGTAGTATAATTAGGCAGTTGGTTTATGGCTTAAAATTTGCAGTTTTGCAACTTGATTGAAATAGGTACTCTTAAAAAAATGAAATCGATTCTAGACACCTTAAGGAGCGTCTGTGAATTTTTGCATATTTTTTAGGACTTTCAGCTGATTTTGGGAAGTTTCGATATTCGAGGCTAAACAAAAGTGTCTCCAAAACCTCATTTTTAACACTTTTTACGTCAGCGCTAGCGTAAAACATTTTTTAAAACAAGAATATACATACCGTTTAACGCGGGAGACCTTCAGCTTTCACTTGTACCTGTCTAGAATTTTCTGAGATTTTTTTTGAACGAGTGATGAGCGTTCAAAGTTAGGGTCGCGTACTTTTGACGCCAAATTTAGTTGTTAGTGGAAGCTTCTAATGTGTCCCCTAAGGGTTTACATTTTTTCATTCACCCTCTTCCTATTCCTTAACACACCT